>JAWNPL010000153.1:11175000-11287500 GCA_035047545.1 Drosophila paranaensis
CCATAACATGAATTTACAATTTCCAGTGCACTGCACACTGCTCACATTCTTTACAGCATGCGATATTTTTATTGCATGCAAAATGCACAACCATCGACAACAAAAAAACCAGTAGCCGACCCAAGTGAACGACTGAGAGATGCCCTGTATTTGCAAAATGAGGGAAAGTTGAATGAATATAGCAAAAAAGTTGTTGCTTAGCTGGAATATTAAGCATATACAGACGAAATCTCTTTAAAAAGTCCAAATGAAGATATATCTAACTATGAAAATTAATTTAGTTATATTTTAAATATATGTATATTTCTTTGATTATTATTAAAAAAAATTATAAAAATATTTTAATATGAGGAAACTATATAGACATTTATATATTTTTAAAAATATGAATTTCAAAATAAACAAACAATTTTGAAAAATAAATTTAATAATATGTTTTCATGAATATAAATTTGTCATTATATACAGATATTTATATATGAATTTTTTTTTGTATTTCGTAATATTTTTTGTATTTATTTTTCAGTCTTTGAGCTTTTATTGCATTTTTATATTAATCAATTATTTTCTATAATATTTTTAATATTTTTTAAATATGCTAAAGAAGTCTCTAAATGTTCCTTTCTTTTCAGATAAATTCGAAATATTTGCATAGACAAAGAAAAACTGAGCCAAAGTCTAAACTAAGGAGCTAATACACCCTCATTCGTCAGTGCTACAGGGTATATATTTTTGCCAATGCTTTGGTTTCGGTTAAGCGTATGCAAAAATATGGCCAAAGGGCATTCAAAGCGCTCGCGCGTTTTGTTGAAAAAATAGAAGCTTCGATTAAATTTAAAAGGTTGCTAATGTTATTGGCCACGTGTGTTGCAGGATGTGAATGGCTGGCTGCTGCTGGTGCTGGTGCTGGCCGGGCGCTGAGCAAAATGAATATATTGTGCGGCACAATAAATAACTCGGTGGCGCCACAGATGCCCGCAGAGAACTTGTCATACAATATGCATATTTCGATTGCTCTGTTCATAATTGATTTAGGTGTGTGTGCGTGTGTGTGTGTGCTCGATTTGTGATGGAGCTAATCATGTAGGTCAGTTCGCGATTTGTTTTGCCAGTGGACCGAGCGCACACAGCGGGTGGCAGCAAACAAAAACCAGAGATTATCATGCGACATGCCGATAGAAATGCGGCTGCAAACAAGCGAGCAAACAAACAACAACAGCAGCAGCAGCAATGCACAAGAGACAAACAAATTCAAATCAAACGGACAAAAGATGCCACAGTCGATGCCGCAGCTAAAGTGGAACACGACACGCAGCAGCAGCGGCAGCAACATGCTAGGGCCTTAGCAACATCAGCAAATGTTGCTAGCTTGGTGCGCATGTTGCCAAGCGCGCACGAAATATGTTGCTGGGCTGCGCTGCGCTGCCTGCATATGCGTGTGTATGAGCGCTGCATATGTGTGCAATCAGCGCGGCGTCGCTTACGTACAGCTGTGTATGTGTGTATGTGTGTGTGTTGCTGCTGCTGCTGCTGCCGCTGCGTGGCCGTTTGGCAACTTCATAGAAACAGATACACTCAGTCTGTTGGTAACTGTTGCATTCAACGCTTCGTTCGCTCTCCAGCCGAATTCCCATTTGAACATTCGAAACGCCATATCGTTCGTTCGTGTCCGCTGTGCGACTCGTGTTCGTGTTTCGTTTCGCACGTTCGTTTATTTTGGTTTGGCTTGACTCGGGCACGTCGGTTCGTTCGATTTCGTCGTTTCACCCACACACACATACACAGAGAACAGACGCGCGTATTGGTGTGCAGTGCGTGTGCGTGTGTATATTTTACCGGTAAAGCCGAATACTTAACGTTCCACGCTCAACGTCATCAAATTCATAACGTCATTTCGTTTTGGTAGCGTGTGCTGTGCGTGTGTATCTGTAGAGGAGCTGTTGCTGTCGCCCTCGCCGTAACTGTGCGTAACTTGCCCAACTAGTCAGCCGGACTTGCGTTCTATCGCGTTTGCTGTGCCAATTGGCCAGATACAAATTTGAATATATTCACAAAAAAAAAATAATAATAATTTTGTGCCAGAAAAAAAAAATCCGAGAAATCCGCAAAAATTTCGTCATAAAATTTTTGCTGTCGACAGTGCGCGCTAAAAGTAAACACATATAAAGTATATACACACACACACACATATACACAAATACGTAGAAAGGCTGCAGCCAGGCCATAAAGTGTTCAGTGCTCTGCTTCAGCTCAGCTAAAGCGACACATTTAATGCTTGAAAAGCTAAAGCAAAACAACAACAACAACAGAGGCAACGGCAAAAATCACTAAGCTCTTTGCCAAATACGCGAGAGTGAAAAAAGGCAACAACAACAAGAAAAACCTCAAACATAAAATTCATAATAATAATAAAAAAAAGGAAAACGCCTTTGCCAGGGCAAAAGTCACATAAAATACTTATAAAAGTGCACACATAAGGATTACAGGAGCAGCAAAAAGAAGAATCTACAACAACAACAACAAAATGTCACGGATCGTTTTCGTATTTCTGGCAGCCATCTTAGCAGGTAAGCTGAACTCTGAAAGTTGAGAGCGAGAGCGAGAGCGCTCGAGCGCGAGATGATATCACGAGGCAGTCAACGTTTATTTTTAAGCACTGATTGATACACACACACATATACACACAGACACACACACACACACACACACACACACACATGCACACATAACTTTTACTGTTCAATATGCATGTGCGCATGTGTTTTTCTATAGCAAACTCGTTCTATAAAATATATCTTGGACCTGGCGCATTGTAAAAATATTTCAACTATGATTGATTAAAATAGAAGTGCTAGAAAAGCTATTAGAAAAAGCTGCTGCCTGTTTAGTGTCAGTTTTTCAGTCAGTTTTTTACCGTTTGGCGGGTTTTTCCGATTATTTCGTATGCTTAGCCGCACTGCGCATGCTCGTAGGCTCCACAGCCGAACGACTTCGGGCGGGCGAATGCCCTGTGACCTTTGGTGGGCAACAGCTTGAGCTTGAGCGGCTCGTCTCCGTATGCTTCGCTTCTAAGCCGGAAAGGTCAAATGTGCCCAAGTAACTCGGCTTTTAATGAAGCCATTGTGCTGCGAGTTGCCTGATTATTTCGGTAGTCAGCCATAATTAATGAAAGCCATGCGAGGCATGGCAGATTCTAAAAGCTTTTGATTATATGCTTAAATGTGGAGTCTGTATAGATCTAATATGAAGATCGATTAAGTTAAATGAAAAATCAATTTTGTCTGATTTTTTAGATTTAAAAAGTATTAAATTAACATAAAGAATTAAATTAAATTTAAATTAAATTTAAATTTAAAAAAATTATTATTTAAACTCTTGAAATGCTTACAAAACTTTTTAAAGATTCTTTTTATTTATTACTAAAAATTCTTGGGCGAAGATTGTGTTATAAAAATGTAAAAAATAAAGAATTTCAGTACACTTTTCTGTTTTTAAAATATTCGGAATATTTTAAAATTTATTTGTTTTATATTTTTAAGAAATTTTAGAATTTGTTATTTATTCTTAGTTTTTTTTTTTAAATAGTCTAGAATTTTTAATTTTTTTGAAATTGTCAAGAAATTTAAGAACTTTAAGATTTTTTCTCACTTCTGCTAGAAATTCTAGAATTTTCACAAATATTTCTTTAAGTCTTAACGCACAATTTCTAATTACGTGAAGTCTAATTTCTTAATTTCCAATTATGTGGGTCTTTAGAAATATGCTTTTCCCTCCATATAAATCACCTGAGCTGCAATTTAATTTTCCCTTTTTTCTCTGAGTAGCTTGGATGCTTGGCTCGGCTCTTGGCATTCCACAATCTTCAATATTCTGTTCGTAATGAAAGGCTCAAGGAGTTATGTGTACAGTACAGGTGCTCATGATACGTCCTAGCAATAAAGAGACGAAAGCCTCTTCCTCTTCACTCACAATTCTGTGTGTGTGTGGGAGTGCCTTAAAGAGCCCCGCCTACTTTTGGCAGGGTTAAATTTACAACTTGCCAGCGCCTAGCAGCCTATTTAATTAAAATCCTTCAATGTTTTTCAGTTTTTCCCCATTATTTTGTGTTTTTTTTTTTGTGTTTTTGGTTTGCTTCTTATTACGCCACACAGAATTTTGTGAGCCCATGCAGCGAGAGCCGCACATGGCGGCTCCCATTCTCATTAGCTGCTGATGCTGACGCTATTTATGCTGCTGCTGCTGCCTCTGCCTAACAACATTAACAGAGTTGGGCGGCATATGAAGCAGCAGCAGCTGTCTCATTACAGCTAACCCCCAACCACACGCTCAAGGCACAAAACCC
Source organism: Drosophila paranaensis (assembly GCA_035047545.1). NCBI lineage: Eukaryota > Metazoa > Arthropoda > Insecta > Diptera > Drosophilidae > Drosophila > Drosophila paranaensis. The sequence continues at coordinate 11,179,343 of JAWNPL010000153.1, forward strand.
CATGAAACACACGAACATGACGTGACTTTAAGACAGACACTTTTTGTTCACGTCGTGCTTAGCCTGCGCCGCAGGCAAAACCTTTCAAATGGCGCCCAACGTGTGTCGAAAGCTGACAACTCCCAGCCACCCCAGTCTCCCCAGCCCCCCCGCCCCCCTCAATCCCTTTAGTCCGCCGCCGCCTTGCAAATTGTATGCAAAGCAAAAAATCCGGCGTAAAAACAAGCCAAAAACTGCAACAGCCAAAGCTTCCGATTCACATTCTGATTCGGTTTCAGTTGCCTGCAACTTGCTGCAGCTTAACGCTGCTCTCTGGCACTTTACGCTGAATACTTAAACATTATTTTGTTGCTTTCTCTTCATTTATTTTCCTTTTTTTTTTTAAGGCCAAACACACACACATCAGAGCTGGCATCTTGTAATTATAAATGTTTAATGGGCAGCTGGACGCAGTTCTATAGAGAGAGATAGAGATTGGGCGTGTGTGTGTGTGTGTGTGTCCAGAGTGCAGTTTTTATAGCTCATCTTTTCATTTGAAAAACTTGCTGCATACGCGGCGTATTAGTTACGGCACAAAATAAGCAAATGTCAAAAAGTAACTGCTTGCAGCTTATGCATTTTAATGGCCGCAAATTGAGGCATGCCCCGCCCCCCTCCTCTCTCTCTCTCTCTCTCTTTCTCTGTCTGTCTCTCTCTATAATAAATAAAATGGCAAACAAAAAGCATGCATAGAAATAAATATTTGATATTTTGGTTTGGCAATGCAAAACGAGCTGCATTTGCTCAGCTTCGGTTTTTGGCAGCCCGGCTGAGCTGACTTCTGCATGCATTACTTGGCAAGTAAGGGAACATCCAAGTTCATGCATGCATCGATATCGATATTGTGCTATAGATATCACTTAACATGCATGAACATCAATATCCAACTCTGCGCGTAACTAAAACTTGCGGAAGACCTAAAAGAAATGCTGAAAGTTGATAAAGAAAATATTCATATATTGATGCTCGCATAGCCAAAGTTTTTTATTACTAAAAAAAAAAGAGACGAATATAAGTTTCAGTTTATAAAAAAAAAAAATGAAAATAAATAGGCATGTAAAAATAATGGTAATTACTTTAAAAGTAAAGAAAAATTAAAATAAAATTTAAAAAAAATATGGCAAGTAATATTATATTAAATTAAATAAAATTATTAAGTCATACTAAGTAATAATATCTAAATTAATTTTTTTTTTTAAATTTTCAAATATTTAAAATAAATATAATATATAACAGAAGTATTTAAAAGAAATTATAAAAATATTATTAAAAATATAAAAACGCCAAAAATTTAATGATTTTTATTTTTTTAATATTATTTATTTTATTTTTAATATATTTTTATTTTTTTTTTATTATTTTGGTCATTTTTACATGTATCATATAAAACTGTTTGGTTCGAACTTATTACATCTAAAACTATTATTATATATTCTTGGACTTATATCTGCTCTATAATAGCGCATTTCTAGAGTCTTTGCAGCTGGCGTAGGAAACTCTCTCGGCGTTTCATCGTATGGTAATTGCACGTACATGCAGCATATAAGAAGCAGCACAACTGAGAGACAGAATTCTCATTCATATTCATAACATCCTCGTTTCGTTAGAGTTTTTGCCTTGCTTTGTGCGCCCGCTTGGACTTGGACTCGACGTTTTTTGTACTTTTTGTATATTTTTTGTATCGGGCGCTTAGAAAACAAAAATTTTTGTAACTGAAACTGAAACTGGGCGAGCTGAGCAAATGCTGTTGGCCCAAAGCAATTCGCAGGTGAATGGGCTCAAGACAAAGGCTTAAGCGCGCCTCGAGCTGAGTTTGCCCAGTTACTTGTTCTTAACTTTTTTGTTTCCCTTTCTGCTGCTGGCTCTGCCTCTGCATCTACCGCTGCCTCTGCTTTGCTTTTGCTTTATTCAATTTCCGCTTTTTAATTGCTTGCCGCCCCCTTTTTTTTCGTTTTTCTTCCCCTTTTTTTTTTGACGCCTTTTAAATTTGCAGCTCATTTTGTCGGTCGCTTTGGGTCTGTTTGGGATGCCTTCGGTCAGATTGGCAGCGCAGCAATCGCTCTAGCTCCTCTCTATTGATTTTCTCTTTCAAATTCACTCGCACAATTTGCGGATTATGTGGCACAAATTGGTGTCGTTTTCGTCGCCATTTTCCCTGCTATTTTGGAGCGCATTAACGGCCAGCGGAGCTTGGCGGCAAATAAAGCAAACAAATCCATGACTAATTTGCTGCAAAATGACGGAACAAGAACAACAATTCCGTAAGACAACTTTTTTAACGTGCATAAAATGCAGCTTTGAGCTACGCTTTATGTGTCACTGTGTCGATGGAGCGCAGGAAGTTGGCACTGGTCTGGGCCATGTTGAAATTTTGGGCAAAAGGCACACACAGATCGTAGAGAGAGAGAGGGAGAGAGGGAGAGGGGAGTATATGGTGCGATATTGACAAAGCGTATGCCAGGCAAATTAAATATAATAGCACAGACAAGCTCCCCCCTTACATACACATATATATGTATGTAACAAACAATGAAACATTTGCGAGACAATAAAGAAAAGTTGAGAGCTTATAGAGAAGTTTGCCAAGGGAGTGTGCGAGTGTGTGTGTGTGTGTGTGTGTGTGTGTGTGTGTGTTAGCTTGTACTTGCTTAAGTAGAGCACAGTTTACAGTTGACAGCTTACAGTGAGACAAAGTTTTGATCGATTTGTGCGCATTGTCTATGTGAGCACGTACAGCAGCAGTACTTTCAATGAAAGAGAAAAGTTATTTTTAAGTACATCAATTGATGAGAACTATAAGAGACCTGAGCTACGGCTCGAACTGTAGGCAGAACATGTGTAATTGGCGGTGGATTGGCTGGAGGAAGTTGCAGTCGAAGTCTATAAATCCATATTTATATTGAATTATATAATACTGAACTTATAGAGCACATACTACCCCCAACTATAAATAGTATTTTTTAATAGATTTTTAGTCTGTCTAGTCAGAGGTCCTCCCGCCATTCTACTCACTCATATTTACACTACTCAAGAGAAGTTCATAATCAAACTACTCTTTTATCTAATCGCAGAGTATTAAATATTATTATAATACTTACAAAGCTCTCGCAATACCCGTAATGCTCACTTATCTAGTACGCTTAGTGTGAGTAGTCAGCTGATGACGTCGTCTTCTATGTATACTATCAGCACTAACTTATACTCAACTCTTATACACATGCGCACATTGACTCCTGAAGCTCTACTAGAAGCTCTCGCTAGAATGCTGCGCAGGCTGAAATTTCTTCATGCAGCTCACACTTCATCGGAATCAGCTTCAAGGATAACTTATGCTTACACTAAAAAAATTGATCATTTGACCCAATTTAGTCTCTCTCATTGCATACTTATTTATATGTTCCACGAAATGCCTTCGATTTCCTGAAAGCTACGATAATTGCAGCTACGCTCAGTCTATATGTCTGTGTATAATATAAAAAATATATAAAAATAGTATGAGTATATCAATGATTCACTAGCTCATATTCGATTCACGATTCAAGTCGAGTCGCCGCGCGTAATTAGTCACGCAGAGAAAACCGTTTGCTCTCCCTCTCTCTCTCTCTCACTCTCTCTGTCTCTCTCTCTTAGTTATTGACTAGAAGTTTTTCATTTGGCAAACGGAATATTAGTCATGGCTATGGATATGGTCTGTGTTTTCAGTTTGAATGCATTCACAAATGCCATTCACAATCGAACGCAATTGATTGTATTTGCTTGTGCTATTTTGTTGGCTTTGATTTAGGCCACGTTTTCCTGATAACACAATGCACCTGTGCAGCAACAATTTGTAATTTCCATTATTGTTGGACGCTTCTCGTTTTTGGGGCAGACACACACACACATACACAACAACCCACACACACACATATATATGTATACATATATTTGTGTACATTGATTTCGTTGTGGTCGCATTGGGTAAATGCGATTAGATAAGCTTTCTGCTAGTGGAGCTCTTATCAATATCAACATTTTGTATAACACACACAGACACACACACACACACAGTCATGCACATTGTGTGCTGGCAGGTTACAGATAAGGCCACTTTATTGTGTCATATATATTGTGTATATATGCGTATATATCTGGCATTATTCACTTGTGGCCAGTGCAATTTGCTTTGTGTGGCGGCACAACAGCAGAATCTCAACTTGTCTTCATCTAATCGAACTGCAATTGTTTGTGGCAACCAAGCAAGCATCTCCCTCTCTCTCTCTCTCTCTCTCTCTCTGTCTGGCTGGTCGAAAACAATGCTAATTAGTTAGTATAAATAATTTCGTATTGGCTGGCCAAAATCTCATTTCTCAGGCCGAGTTATGGCACATTTGATTCGGAAAGCTGCTTAAAAATGTAATTAAATTATAATAAAAGCCCCACAATGCCACATGCCACTTGCTGCCGTTGTACAAATGTCAAATTGATTAAATTTTAATCAATATAGACTGAATTTTATTATTTTTCTATCTAGTCTGTGACATGACTTGCTAAATGAATCATTCAGCCGTGCAGCTCCACAGTGTGGGCACGGGCATGGCTTGTGGCATGCAGCATGCTGCGTGTAGCATTTCGAATGCATTTTTGGCATATTATAACATAATTAGATGTGCAATTTTAATTAAATTTACATGCCCAAATGAGCATATATGCATTAGAGCCCTCTGCCGTGCTCGCCCCCCGAGCCCTGTTTACCTGTCCGCCCGACTGTGGAATAATTGAAAATAATGCCAGTGCAACGCTGTGAATTATAATTATTAATAATTATTTCAAAACAAAATGCATTTGTCCAAACAATGAATGGCAGAGATAATAAATACAACAACTGTGCAAATAACCGAACATAACTTAAAATAAATATTAATAAATATTCGAAAAAAAAATCATATGTATAAAAATATTCAAATGCCACAAATAAAAGAAATAATACTCGGGTGTAGGGCAGTTCTCTATAAGCCCTAGTAATTAATTTAATTATTGCATATGACAGGAAATGCTCGCATACCTAGCTGACCTAGTAATGAAACTTTACGAAGGACGAAAATATGAATTAAAGTTGTATAAAAATATCAAATGAATTATGAATAATAAGTAATGTGTAATGAGGGCTGAGTAGTGAGTAATGCGTAATGAGTGATGAATAATGTGGAATGTAATGAGATGTCAACTTAATAGTAAGTGATAAGTATTCAATATTAAGTAAGGAACAATGAACAATGAATGATGAGTAATGAATGATGAACAATGAATGATGAATAATGAATGATGAACAATGAATGTTGCATAAATAATTATAAAACTAACTATAAAATTAATAATAAATAAAGAGTAATGACTAATGTCTAATGAATACTAAGAATGAATGATAACTAATGAATAATGAATTATAAATAATGAATAGTCAAAAATGAATAAGGATTATGAGAATATAGTATAAAATTTAATGAATAATAATAAAAGGAAAAATATTATAAAATAATACAAAATTCAATTCAACTCGAATAATATCATTTTAATAATAATAATAATCTAATTAAAGTAAATAAACCTTACAAAAAAAAAACTGTAAAATTTACAATTTAAGTTAAAGTTCAACTGACAAATGTCTGTTGCCCAATAACATTTTCTTTTCTAAAGAAAAGGGAAAAAAAAACTTGGGTAAAACGTGTTCTCGAGCTTTGCAACACATTTCCACATTCAGTTTATGTATCTATATATCATATCACACCTTCTTGGGCAGTTGTAGTTGGTTGCTGCTGTTGCTAGGTATGCAACCGCAGCTTGGATCGCCCTGTGCAAAGTTCAAAGACTCTCGCCCGCTCTCTCTCTCTCTCTCTCTCTCTCTCTCTGTCTCTCTGCCTCTGGCCCTTACAGAGTTATGGCTTGTTCTTCTTTAGTATATTTTATTATATTTTATTTTTCTGTTCAGCCTCACCCAAGCACATGTTTACAACTTGTACGCGAACAAAGCTTCTGCGTGGCTCCCCCCGCAAGACGCAGCTGCTATCTTTCATATCTAAATGCTAAACTTTTGTGTAGCTCATAGATACACACACACACACACACACTCGAACAGCAACTTGTACAGAGAGTCAAACAGTTGCCAAGTTGTTGCTCACGAACCGGTTCCTCTCGATTCTGCTCGACTAGTTTCCATTTTTGTTCATTATAACTTGACGCTTGTTCTCTTTCTACAACTTCTGCTTTTTCTTCTCCTCCTGCCTCTTCTTCTTCCTCTCGTTATTTCTTAACATTGCCAAAGCTACATATTTTCAGCTGTGGTTTGTTCGGCTCAAGTTTTTTTAATTTGCCACAAAATGTTATTAGACCTATATTCTGTTTGTTTTCTGTTGCTCACTCTGAAGCGTGAAAAGCGTAGCAAAAGCACGCACACATGCGCAATGATTGCCACACCAACTATATGTGTGTGAGTGTTAATCATTTTAACTGTTATTGTCAGAGCTCTTTATTGCTGCTGCACTTATTATTATTACTGTCCATTATGTTTTGTTATTTTTCCATACATATTTTTTCAAGCTCCTATGCAACTCACTCTATTTGTTCTATGGGTGTTGCCACCTCAATCAAGAGAGAGAGAGAGAAACTCGCTTGAAATTGTTAAAAGTTAATTATTTGTGTTTGTATTGCCAGCACGTTGTATTTGTACAACTTTTTCGCTGCTGTGTTTTTATTTCTCCTCTGTTCTGTTTCGACTTTTTGTTTTCTGTGTGACTTTTGGTACAAAATAAAAACCAAAAAACAAAAAAAAAAAGAGAAAACCCAAACCATCAGGGAGTCAATTTCAAAGTTTCGACAGTTTGGACAGCCGCACACACACACTAGTTTTTCATGCACTGTAAATGGGCATGGAATAGGGGTGTATTTGTTGTAGCCATTGAAAACTCCTAGGATATAGATAGCCGGATAATATTTGAAAGTCAATCCGAATGTCATACTGATGTCTTGATGTTATCCTGATGTCATCCTGATGTCATCCTGCTGTTACCTTCAGTATCAAATTATATCTCTTATGGATTAAACTGAAATCTTTTTCATATAATAGAGAGACTTTTCCTATGATAATTCACGGAGTTAGAAGTTAGAGGCAAAACTTGCGAGTCAACGACTCTAGTCCGAACTGTAACTCCACTTCAATTTCAACTGTTGACAGCGCATTGTGCAGTTTATTAAACCCTCCTGTAATGCGCTTATTTACTATTATTATTTTATATATAGACATTTGTGCTGTAACACCATTTTCCAACCATGACCCGACTCTGACCGACACACAGACATTTTTTTGTTGGCTATTTAGCCAGTTATTGTGCTCTGTCTCTTCCTCTTCTTTCACACACATACACAGAGATAGAGAGTGAGAGACACGGAGACAACTAAAATACATCCACATAATTAAAACCTTTGTAACTGGCACTTGAGCTGCGGCTTTGGACTCAACTGCTAATGTCTAAATTGTTGGGATCGCTGTTTGTCCTGCAATTAAGGGGACGGTGACAATTTTGCTATGACATGACAGCAGCTCGTTAACTCTCGCTTGTGCCACACACACACACACACACACAGAGAGAAAAATTGACAATTTAGCACCAGCTCGGACATCGTGTAAGGGTTGCCTTCTGCTGTGTCCGCAACTGTGGAACAAAAACTGCTGCCGCTGCCGCTGCAATCACTGCAATCTCAGCGCCTTCGAGCCGAGACTGGGCCAATGTTTAATTTGATAAATGTGCCAGGTTCGTGCGAGAAAACAGTTGTCAGCTGGCGTGTTGCTGCCACAGCTACTGCCACTGCCGCAGCAGCAGCCGCAGCCACTGGGCACAGCTACTGCTGCTGTCGCACTTACTCATTTATTGGCCAGACAATGAGCCCAGTTGTTCATTAGCAAAATGTCTGGCTGACTGAGCGAACGACTTTTGCTTCGGCAACACCACCTCTGGCTCCCCACTCTCTCTCCCATTCAATGTGCCCATCAATGTGCAGCTCGTTCAGATTAGGATTGATGTGGCCATATTAACGTGCCTGACACTTTGCATGCAATTTTGAAGTGTTTGGAAAATTGTGCAAAATAAACGAAATGAGGTGGAAACTGGCTTGGCTAATGGAATGCCTGCACCAACCAGGCTAATGAAGTCAATTAGAGAAGACAGCAAATAGACTGAGAGATGAATTTAGTAGAAAGTGAACAGAATTTGAATTGTTTATGAGGGCATGTTGGAAGTGGATCAAGGAAGATAGGCTATGGAAATGGAACAATTGAAATTGATGACTAAAAATGATTGTAAGGAATGCTTAGAATGAAACAGAGTGAGAATGAGACATTAAGTTAGAGCACATTCTTGTAGAAGTTGGAATATGTGAATTATATATTGGAACAAGTGGAATGGAACACATGCAAAGTACATATGCGCAAATATTCAGATTTTATATATATTTAAAGTTGAACAAATGGAATGGAACATAAAAATGTTGAAACAGTGGAAACGAAACCATTCAGAATTCCGTTTACAAATGCATGAAGATTTCAATCAGCACAGTCAACACACTTGTGTTCCGTTACTTTTCCCTTGTCAAGATACGCAAAATGTGCATTAGTAAAGCCTTTCTCTCAGCGCTTATCCCTTATCTGACCCCCACACAACAGTCGACTTAACGTCAGCAAAGGTAAGGCCCAAACCAATCAGAAAACCTTCTGTGCGTGACTAGTCCAATACATTCCGAATGCAAATGCCAAAACTGACCAGCCCACGAACACCGACGCCAGCGCCATTAAGAGTGAAAAGCCGTGGCCATAAAACACAAAAAAAAAAGAGTTTTATTTTCCCAGCTCCCTTCCTCCCTCTAAATACAAAACATTACGGCCTAAACGAGCAATAGTAGAGTAAACTTTCAAAGAAAAACGTATAAAGTACATAGAATTAAAATTAAATTTAAATAAATTTCACGAGGCACGCACGCCGATAGTGAGAGACAGGGAGAGAGAGACAAAGAGAGAGAGAGAGTGTGTGGAGAGCGAGAGAGATTTCCCCTGACATAGACATACGATTTTTGTATTCTACGAGAGAGGTGGAGGGGCGGGGGTCTGTTGTATTTTTTATGTAATTACTTTCTAAGTGAGCGAGTGCGTGAGTCAGGCAAGAAAGTTTTTTAGCTTTATGGCGCTGTGTTTTATGTTTATTTTGCCTTATTATAAGCCTGGCGCAGCACACAGCTGAAAGTTCTCTAGCCCCTTCCAACTAACGCAGGCCCGGAATGCCGCTCTTAACTTATCGCACACTGAATATGTATGTGTCTAGATATTTTTAAGGCCAGACAAGTATTTGCTTTATGCTGATAGTGCTGGCCGACCCGCGACTTAATCAGTCGACGCAGTGAGCTTTGTTACCAACCTGCAAATAAACAGTTGGAAAAAAAAACCACAAAAACAAAATAGTTTGTGCTAAAAATCAGCAGAAAACTATTTAAGCCCACTCTCTGATTAATTAGCTCTGGGCGTGGCAGCAGATAAAATGTATAACTAATTGACCCTGCGAAGTTTGAGTTATGCAATGCCAGGGTAGATAAATATATTTGTAGTAGAAATGATAATGGCTTGAGGGTATAAAATTTAACAGAGTTCTATTGACGTCTTTAAGACTTTATAGAAATTTAATTAATATTAAATTTCTCTTTTAGATTTGACACCTTTTTCTGCACAAGTCTCAGCTGCTTTAGTCTAACAACTTTTGCGCACAGCTTCAACTTTTAATTAGGCTAATTCTTGAGCTCTGCTTCAACTTGAAAGTTTCCAGCTAGAGTAACAGAAATCGATCCCTTAATCAGGCTCATCAACTATTTGCAGGGCTTGCAACTATTTCAGCTGCCCTAAGGCATTCACTCTGCTTTCATTCTTCACACCTAACTTTGTTGTTGCCACAATTTTTGAATTGCTTCAGCATTTCCACTTGTAAGGTTACCTAACAGCCGATAGCCAGCAGCTCAAAGCCCACAGCTCGCAGCACAGCCAGTTTAATTGCTTTAATATAAATTTGAGACTTCAATTTCGTTTTCGTGTTCATTTTCATTTGGAGCGTTCGCCCTTCAAGCACTTTCACTTCATAGAATCGCACTCACAGCGAGTTCTCATATTTCTGTAGCTCAAAGCCCAACGGTTTATTATCCAACTAATTTCCGCATTTAATTAAGTAATTAAACGTAGAAAATTAGCATGCACAGTAACAGAGACCCAGCCGCAGCAAACACAACAAACAAAGAGGTAGAAAAGGCATAAAAAGCTGTTCAAAAATATATAAAATACAGAAAAACTTTCACCTCAACTCAGACAGAGAGAAAGAGACGGAGATGTAAATAGAGACTTTTACAACGTGAGGTTTGTTTTTGTTTTTTCTGTTGGGCTTGTGTTTTGTTGTGAAAATTACATAAAAATATTAAATAATAAAAGCGAGTAAACAACAATGCGACAATCTGTTGGCGACTGCAAAAGCGAACATTCAGCAAAGCAAACAAACAAACAGAATCAACATTTACAACAATTTCGCCGCGCAGACAATGAGGGCAGCGCAAATAAAAGTAATTAAAATGTTTACAAATTAAATACATTAAATGCAAATTAAGTGCAGCTAAAGCGATTTTCCTTTTTTACACTTTTTCCACGTTCTTTTTTCTTCATTTTTTTTATTATTTGCTTATGCCCAGCGGCCCCTTTAAAATTGATTGCAGAAGTCAACATATGCTGAACATTTAATGTTCGCTACCCGATTTGAATTGTCTTTTCATTACGAATTATTATTTATATTAATTGTTTTAGTTTTCCCGTGTAATAATAAAATTCTAATCAACAAATAATTGAAAAATGATTTCATAATCAAATTATGGGAATTATTTAACACATATTTCGGGGCAGCACAAATATATATACACATATATTTATAGATATTGTCATTACCGCAATGCAACGCAAATTATTTCGTAAATTTGCGAATAGATTGCCGGGCAAATTTGATTAAAAATATAATTGTCCAATGTAAAACAATGCAAATGCGGAATGTGGCCCAACTTAATTAGGCTTTGGTCGAAAATATTTGCCCAAAATATGCGCAATGCACAATTTGCCAATAATTTTAATTGTGCTATAAATGTTTAGAAAAGCATTGATTATGTTTTGGAATATGCTATGGTGTGCTGTGGGCTCTAGTACTATCATATATTGGTCTTTAACTATGCAAAAAAGCAAGTAAATTATTAGGAAGCATTTTAAGAGGATAATATACAAATTATTATTTAATTATAATAAATTATAATTGTATTTAATATTTGAAAATTTTATTTCAAATAAAAACATTAAAAATTTATTAATAGTAATACAAAATAGAACAATAATTTCAAATATCCGAATACATCGATTTAAATAAATTTTAAATATATACAAAAGTAAACTTAATTACATATTTTTAAAAATTTTTTACCATATCCAAACTTTATGTTCTAGAAGTCTTACTAAGAATTCCAAATAAGAAACTTCAATGAATTGACAAGATAATAAATCCCTTGAGCAACTCGTGTTGTTTTTCCTACTCGCAGCGCGTGCTATTAGTGTTGCGAAATATATGCACTCCACAAGTTTGACGCACACACAGCTGAGGCGCTGTCAAGTCAACAACTTGAATAGCAACAGCAACAGCAACAAGGAGAAATAACAACAAACAAACATTCAACAACGACTCGCAAATGGTTTACAACTTTTCCGCTTAACTAACTTAAAATCGAATAAAGTGAGAGGTGACTCGACTGTTTAGGAGGGGGCGTGTGCCGTGTACACGGCCAGCCCTCAGCAAATGCTACTCAGTATCTAAATTCGATTTGGCTGCACTTAAGAGCGCTGCAGTGCGGCGCTTAAAGTTAAAGCGGCAACAGCAAAAGCAGCAGCAACAGCAACGGCAACAACAACAACTGTAACTGGCGACCCACTTTGGCCGCTCAGCCAGCCCACTTGAGTGGGTCAAGTAAAACCTTTTTGTCAGCGATAAAAAATGCGCCAGCTACAGCAGCTGCAAGAGCAACAACAAGACCAACAACAAGAGCAACAGCAACCACGGCAACCAAGTCCAATTAAACGGTTGCCATTGCCCATAAAGCGACTTACTTGAGGCCCGAACGCGACTTCTGGCAACGAGTTCTCCAAGTGGCTTTTTGGCGGTTTTCTTGGTTTTCCTTGCGTTTCTGGCTTTGAATACCCTATGCGCACTGCAAATGCTCAAGACGTGGCGTATATGACCGCAGGCTGTTAAAGGCGAACGGCAGTTGTAGCTGGGGGAAGTGCTGAGTAAACCTAATATATTAGAGAGACAGACTAGGACTCCTTTTATATGTCGAGAATTTCATAAAGATATATATAGAATTATTCAAAAAGATATGTCTTTCACGCTGAACCTATAGATTTTGATGCTTTTCTTATCAAATTTATGCCACTTGGAAATATTTTATATTTTAATTCTTCTTTGTAAAGAATATTCATCATGCATATATAATATATGTCTACATGTTAGATCGACTATTGCCTTATCATAAATTGGTCATACTCAGAGATAACAGTTAAATATCGCTCATAAACCTATCATTATCTTTATGCCTAGCAAACTATTTATAGCTAGCTCAAAAAAGTATTTATTTATATTTTTTGTTATACAAAATTATAAATTTGTAGTATTTTTTAATTCATTAAATTCTTTGTTGTTTGATATTATTTATTAATATTATTTACAAACCTTTCAAAATAATTTAATTCGCACATTCTCGCATATTTACAATTATATTTGGGAATCATATAAACTGTCTTTGTCAAATGTCTCGAGGGCATCTTCTAGTCGCAATGCCCGCATCGACTCGTGGCGGCACTTTTACGTGACTCGATTCTTTGGCTGTTGCCTACGCCGCGCCACGCCCACTTTGGCAGTTTTCATTCTCATAGTTACAACACGACGCTCGCCATAAAAATGCATAAATATTGCGGTCGTTAGTTTGGGTCAACGCCATTAAGTATTTTTTTTTTCTCTTTTCGGTAGTTCGCCTTTTGTGTGTATGTCTCGCTCACTCGTCTGTCCCTCTGCTGGTCTATTCGTCCGTCGTCTGGCATTCAGTTTTGGGCTTCTCATCTCTGGCATTAGTGGAGTAGCAGCGAGCCCCACTTTAATTGCCACTGCATGCAAATTGCGCAATCCACTTGGCCATTCAAATATCAAAACCGCAAAAGCGCTGATATGGGAGCTAACGCGTTTCCACTTCCATGCGCATTTCGCTGACATTGAAATTGTCGAATCACATTTATGAATGAAATATATTTCGGGTGATTCACAGTGTAAACACTCATCGCTATAGTCGAACAATGTATTCATGAATACGTGAGGTCCCGGTTCGGGGCTGCGGCTCAATTGCACTAATTGAACATGATTCAGTGAGTGCCCCTGCCCAGCCGGCCTCTCCCTCCCTCTCTCTTTCTCTCTCTCATTCTCTCTGCCACTCTAGCGAATGTCTCTAATTAAGCTGAATATTCAAATGAGTCGCTATTTAAGTGTTTCTGCCGATGACGTTGCCTTTAGCCTCACAGTGCTGCATAAAATTTGTGGTACGCTTAAGCCGAACCGTTTTTGCCATAAATAACCTATCAGCGTTAGCACCCCTCTCTCTCTCTCTCTCTCTCTCTCTCTCTCTCTCTGTGGTCTGTGTTTCAAGTGTGAAAATGAGTGTGTGTTGCTTTGGGGCTTTGGCTATTTGAAGGCCATAACGGAGCCGGGACAATTTCTGCATGTGTGCTAATGACATAATGAATCCACGAAATTGAATAGGTGAGAGTTATTTGTTGTGATAGCCGAAGGTATGTGATAAACGGCTAATTTGTGGCGTTTCCGAAAAGTGTGGGAAGCTTCGTTGACAGCGTTTGAGTGTGAAACAGGACAAAGGAAGAGCGAAAACAAAACCAGCTTGCAGCGAAGAGCTATTAATTGCATGTGCTTAAGGTTGAGGCAAAAGAGGAAAAGGGAAAAATGGCGAGAGAAAGAGAGAGAGAGAGAGGGACAAAACAGGTTTCCATTTATAGAACATTTAATTAGCAGGAAATTGGCTGTAAGCTAATCATTGTAAGTACTCGAGAGTGAGACGGCAAAATGAAGTGCGAAAAACTAGTTTCCAGCTGCAGGCAATTCATTGTAGGCGGTTACGAATAAGCGGGGAAATAGGTGGAAGAAGCAGATAGTAAATAAGGAGTTGCTGACTCTGGAATAGCTGATAATAGTTTCAGTTTACATAGAGACAAAAGAGAAGAGGAGGAGAATATGAAATGATATTGTTAAATAATGATAATATTGTTAATAATAATATAAGAAATAAAAATAAAAATAAATATAAAATAATAATAAAATTATTGTAACGATAATAATAAGAAGAAAATAAGAAGTATAAATAAAATAAAAGAAATAATAAAAACAAAAAATAAGAAGTAAAAAAAAAATTTTAAAAATAATAAAATCTATAAATAAGATGTAAAAAAAAATTTTTTAAATAAAAAAATACAAAAAAAATAAAATAATTTTAATAAAAATTTAAAATATTAAAAAATAAAATAAAATAAATATTTTTAATTTTAATAATAAAAATATTAATAATTAATTTTAATATTAAAATAATATAATAAATTAATAACAAAAGTAAAAGTAATGCAAATAATTATAAAAATAAAAGTAAAAATAATAATAATTTAAAATTCCGAATCTCAAGTACTTTTACTGTAGAAAAATAAATTTGAATTAAATATAAATATATGTAAAAAAAAGTATATGTATATATTTATAACCTGTGCATATTTAGCTCCATTTACTTTAAGCCCATGCCCTAACTAATTGCTTAGCTAATTCTAATACCCCCTCTCTCTTTACCTCTCTCTTTCCAGGTAAACAACCTAAAAATGTGTCACACAACGCAATGAACTTTGAAGGCTCACGTAAGCCGGGGCGATCTCATTTCTACCAAAAGCGTTAAACTCTCCAGAAATACGCCAAACAATTTATTTATTTGAACCGTGAACCCGGCCAAGCGAAAGTTGTCCGTGGCTGGCGCAGAGCCCACAAATCTTTTCTGATGGCTGCAGGGAATTTCGATGCGAGGCACGCCTCGCACTGCCAGCCAATAAATGTCACTTGTTGGCGCGCTACCGGAAAACTATTAAAAAAGAATTATCACCAGGTGTCGGGGGAAGGGGGGCAGCTAAAAGAAGAAGAAGAAGCTGAAGAAGTAGTCGAAAAAGTAGAAATAGGCGTCGTGCGCCAGCATTCGTATGCAACTGCCGCAATTAGATGATGCCACGCACTCGAAATTCCCGAAAAGAAAAGAAAGCCGAAGGCAGAGAAACACAAACAAAACAAATTTTTGTATTTTTGTTGACACTTGCGCGTCAAAACGGAAGCAAATTTGTAAACAAAAGCGAGAGAGAGAGAGAGAGAAAGGGAGAAAGAGAAGAGATTTGAAGAAAAGTTTACGCTTTCATGATTTTTGAATAATTTTTTACGTCATTTTTTTGATTGTTGTTTAAGTTGATGGCGTTGACAGGCTCAAATGTTCGGGCTGCTGACAGCTGCTGCTGCTGCTGCTGCGGGCGAGCAGTGGGAACGCTTGGCAATGGAACACGCGCGCGCTACATGCGTGCCACAACATTTGTTTATGCTGCAACGCATGCAACAGCCCAGCCAGCGCGCAACGTAAACAATGCGTATGACAATAGGTGGGGCAGAGGCTGGCAACGCGATCTACATGTGCGTGGGTGTGTGTGCGAGTGTGTGCGAGTGTGTGCGAGTGTGTGTGTGTGTGCACTGTTAAAGAACAACAAAAACAATTGCACGTCCATAATTAAAGCAAAACAAACGCATAAATTGTGGCGGGTGTTAAATGGGCAAAGGAAAGGTTAAGCCATAAAACTCAAATCACGGGCGTCTTCAAAGCCGGAGCAGTCCGTGCAGTACAGTAAACACCTTGAAATTGTTGTTCATTAACAGGAAACGGTGTGCGGGCAATTAACACCCGCCGCCCGCTGCTGAGGGCCACAAATAGTTTCGACTAAACGAAATGCCATTCAATGGGATTTACGGCAAGCATTCGCTCTTCACAGAGCCCAATTGCAATTCGATTACAATCAACTGCAATCAATGGCAACAAAAACAACAAGTGCAACAGACACACACACGCAAATGTCAATGGCCTCACTTGAACTGGTATAATAGTGTGTGTGTGTGTGTGTGTGTGTGTGTGTGTGTGTGTGTTTTGGGGGGCGTTGCCGTGCCGTACGCCGTGCGCTGCGCTGCGATGCGATGCGGCTGCCCGCCCTTGTCGAGCCGTCAAATTGTTTTCCGGCTTTTGTTTTTCACTTGGTTTGTTTTTCTTCATTTTTTGAAGTTTTTCTGTTTGCGGTTTTTGAGTTTTGCTTTGATATGGCAAAAGTGTTTTTCTTTTTTTTTTTTTGTTTGGCTTAAGCGTGTGAGCCTCGAATTGCCATAGCAATGTGTGTGGGCGTGGCACAACTGCATTCCATTCAGATTGCCTTCTTTTCTTTTTTTTTTTTTTTGGTCTACTTTGCGCCAAGCTAAAAAAGTTCAATTAAATTTGCCAGCGCACGGCTTAAAGACTAAATAAATCCATCAAAAGTCAACTAATTGAATATTTGTGGCAGGGGCAGGGATCGGGGCCAGGGATTGGGGGCCCGCCTGTGGCCGAGTGAAAGCGAGCTGCAAAACCAATTGACTTGCAGCGAAAGAGCCCCAATTGAAATCAAATGTTTTGCGGCTTGAATCAAATCCACAAAATATATTGTTTACATTTTTGTTGTTGTTTTTAGTTGTCTCTTTTTTTGTTGCTCTTTGCATGTGACACTGGAATAACAACATGAAACCAATAACAACAATGAGAGCTAACAAGTGTGTGTGGTGGAGCGCAGTGCTCGACTGGCAGATGCCCTGGAATGGGAGAGGAGTTGATATGAGAAGTTGTTAGTATTGATGGGGGTAGAAGCTAGATTAAATGTGGAAATATGAGAGTCTTTAAAATTGGAGATTAATTAGAGAGTCTGAGAGAGATGGCCAAAGAGGGAGTGAGAGAGTCAGGAATTTATGCTTTCATAAATATTTATATATATTGATTTTTCTATAGACGCTGTGCTGTGCACTTTATTTAATCATTTTCAGTCGTGACTAAGTAAGTAAGATAGATAAATCATAATATATATCCATTTAGTCAGCTATGATCCATGAGTTCATATATTCCCAACTGCAGTCTTGCCTTCTTCTGTCTGTGGCATATTTACATAGTTAAATTCACTTAGCCCCATTTCTAATTGGCAACAGGGTATGGCCAAGAGCAACATGCATTTAGAATTATCATTGTTATTGTTGTTGTTGCTGTTGTCAGTTGTTGGCTGTTGCTGTCTGCTGCTGGCTGCTGTCCGGCTGGTTTGGTCAGAGGTAAACCACAATCTGTTGCACACATGATTTCATTTTTATTTCCTATTAAAATCACATAAAAATCTAACACAAATACTCACAGCAGCAACAACAACAGACAGAAATATGTCAGGCATGGAAATTGATTCTAGATTCGCAATTTTTCGGCTAAATCCCTCACTAAGCCACACACTCCACCTACGAGCACTAAATTCGATTTGCGGCCGGTTGTTGCTTTAATTGATATATGTGATTTCCAATTAATATCAAATGCAAATACATATGTAGTTCATGTTGTTCTTTCTGTTGTTGTTGTTATTGTTGTCTGCATTTGTGGCTTTAGTATCTGGTAAATAGTGCCCACAATTGATTAGTTATATATGTGTTATAAATTCATTTTAGAGCTCAGAGAGAATGTCATTCGGTTTTTGTCGTGCCCTAAAGTAGTTGGCTTAAAGTGTGTGTGTGTGTGAGGGAGAGGGAGAAAGAGAGAGAGAGAGTGTGTGTGCGTGTGCGTGTGGCTCGCTTATTAGGATCAGCGATTCGAAACGCAGCTGTTGTAATGCATAAGCTGGCAGCATTAGATTGGCAATTGAAATTATGAGTAAGCTCTGAATGCTGTAATGCTAGAACAGAGAGGGCTGAGTAAAGAAACGGTTTATTATATTTTAAATGCAGTTTTAATGATTTAAGCTATTAAATTATATTAGCTTATATATCATATAATATAACTTAATAAACAAATTATTTTTCGCAATAGCTGACATAGGTTACTGAAGACCAAAGATCTCTAGTTACTTCAACAGAATCTCATCATCAGATCTTTTCACTCTTAAAGATCGTTAATATCTGCCTGCCGTGTCTTTTCTTGCTTTCAACTTGCTCTTCCCCTCCCACCACAACTGCGACTCACTCAACCCATTACCTGATCTCAGCTGCATTTTTCCATAGCTGGAAATTCCTTGAAGCGCTCTTGATTAAACATTGTGCATTGCTCTCTCCATTCTCATTGATCAGCAGCTCTTTGGCCATTGATAATCCCTTCAGCATGTTGCCATGCTGTCGTGGCTAAAAATACAATGAATTGCGCCCGTTCGCCCGCTCGTCCACCCGCTCCCTATAAAATCGAAAGCATCTTAAGCTGTAGCAGCCGTTAAGCTTCCAAGTATAAACATGCCACACACTGCAGAGAGAGAGAGAGAGAGAGACTCCGCAGGCGACAGCCTCCATCTGGCGGTGCTTGCAACCAATTTGTTGGCCCTTTGTGTTCATTATTCTTCATTATTTGTATTTTGATTGTGTTTTTCATTATTTTTTGTATTTCTTTCCTCTTCACTTGTTGTTATTGTGCAGCCATCACGAAGGGCTGCCTCAAGAGTTGTATATTTATTGATCGAATGCTTGGTTACACACTCGAGAGGCATGCCACTTGGCTGTTGCAGCAAGCTGACGACGACTATCATCTATTGCCAAACTATTTATTATGCCCTAATTAGTCATCTAGCTGGAGGCGAGAGGGGGCGTTCGAGTGACAATTGTATAACGCATATATGTACGTACGTATGTGTCCCTCCAGCTGTATCTATGCTGTGCTGAGCACACGCCCCGGCTCTTATCAGGCGCTGCAGACAACGTCAGCCTCAACGTCAGTCTCCGTTAACAGTTCCGCTCTGGAACTGCCGGAATTGTTGCTTCGATAGACAGACACAGCGGGGGCACCACCAGCCTGGATTCACATAGTACTACCCTCTCTCTCTCTGTGTCCCTGTAGCTCTGGTATGTTTCATTTGTTTCACAAGTGGCTTCAAGTACTGCTGCTGCTGCTGCTGCTGCTGTTACTTCAGCTTCTTTTGCTGCTGCAGAGCTGTTTTTGTTGTTGTTATTTGTACTTTTTGTTGCATTCTGTTTATGCATCTTTGTCGTCTGTCGTTGCATAGTTTCGTTCGCTTTGTTTACCCATCAATGAGAGCTGACAAGAAACATGCGACGACGCCCACAACAAACGAGCATCCAGCTCTGATTGTTTTTGTTCCCTTGCATTGTTGTTGTGGTAACTCAGCTGCCAGCTCAATTTAATTTACTTTAACATTCATTCCTGTTTACTTCTGCGAACCGCTCTCTTTAATACTCGTTTCGTTTCGTTTTTATTCTATTTTTTTTTATGAATATGTTTATAAAATATATCCGTTTTGATTTGACAGCGCGCTGATTGAAATGGGTTAACAAGATTCATTAGTCCGTTTTGCATTATTCAGAAATCAATTGAATTCCGGGCGCTCAATCAACACGAGTTGTTTCAGGCAACGGAAACAGCAGACTGCGAATGATATAGCTGAAGATTTTTATGAAGGTGTTAGAGGAATCTTGAAACATTTAAAGACTTTAAAAAGAAATTATTCGAGAACTTGAAAACCTATTCTAATTTAAGGCAGAGATCAGAGTGTTAAAGGAGAAAATCTATCAAATGCTGATAAGTTTTTTAATCAAAATATTTCTGAAATCAAATTTTATGAAATTAAAATTCTAATATCGGGTGTAAATGAAATTGTTGAAGGAAGCAATTTAAACAGGGATTTTAGCAATATTATTTCAGCTCTATAATTTCTGATAAAAATGTATCATAAAATATAAATTACAAAATTTAAAAAATAAATTAAAAACTAAAAATACACTTTTATATATCAAATATTAAATGAAATTCCATAACATTTTTCTTCTGCATTTTAAATAAAGAAATCGCACAAATTACAACTAGACGTCTTCATAAATCTAGAAAAAATCAACTCGAACCAATTACTCCAAGCCCAAGCACTGTCTTGAACTACCAATTCCTAAAACTGAACCAAAGAAGCCCAATAAAAAAGTAGCGCGTTAGATGACTAATCAAATTCTCTCCACTTCTCTGCTCAACTCACAAATACAAACGATTCTTGATTATAGAACAGGCAACCAAAAAAAATGCTCTGTCAGGTTTTTTTTTCAGGCAAAAAAAAAAAAAAACAAATTACAGTTAAAGCAAACCCCAAATTCCGGTCAAATTGAGTTCAAGTTCTTTATTTACGCTTTCCCAAAAAAAAGCAGCAAAAGAGAAAAAACAACAAAAGAAAATATAATTGTGTTCATTTGGTTTATTTGCTTGCGTGAGTTCATAATTAAAACATTTTCTTTCAATATTTTTTCCAAAATTTGAAACAAGATTACAAAAAAACAGGAAAAAAGCAGCAAACGTCCAAGGTTCAAACTAGACACAGCAACACAACTTGGCCGGAAAAACAAAGTTAATTGTTTGAGAAGCAACAGCAGCAACTGCGCAAAAAACAACAACAATAAAGTGTAAAACAAAAAGGTAAAATGCGCTGCATAATAATTATGAGAAAACATAAAAGTAACTAAAAAGCTGAATTAATTATGAGGAAGAGCAAAAAGGAGAAGCACTGAGAAAAAAAACAATCACAAAATGTGCAGAAAAATGTCAAATAAAAAAGAGAAGTGCCAATGCTGCAGTGGGGCGTAAGAGGCTGAATAATACTCGTTCGTTTGCAAGGAAGCTGTTGATAAAATCATCATTCTTAATCAGTGTGGATCCATGTGAAGTGGATGTTAACTGTGATCCATCTGCTTGCGTTCGAAATCCAGGCTCTGCAATTATGAGAGATGTAGATATAGCCATAGATATGCCACGCTCATATCCAATGATTTCCAGTTTCCTATCTTTAATGTTGAAAAATGACATATAATACAAAAAGCAATATACCCCACTCACTTCATTTTTACGGTTTTCTTTGAGATATTTTCTATAGCAGCCACCGCATCTAAATTCAGTTTTTTTTTTTTTCCTAAACAGTGCCAGCCAAAAGTTTAGAGTTTTCATTGGCATTAATCAAGTCGCAATTAGCAGCTGCCAAAAGTTGACACACCCACTCTCTCAGTCACTCTGCCTCTCTCTTACACTCTCCTTCTATGCCACTTTTGTGTGGCTTAAATTGTCGCTGAAGGGCAATGAGAGCCTGACAGTTTGATTGGGGCCTGAGACACATGTGTCTTACGCACACTTTGTGGCATTCTTATAACTTGAAGCCCAAAAGTTCATTTCGATATCGATTAGGCTAAAAATAAATGGAACAAAGTGAAGCTCTTGGGGTAACACAGTTTGACAGCTAATTTATATATTTCGATAAGTTTAATATGTCTTTAATTACGTTTTCTGTTATTTGCAACTTTCTGTGTTTGATTTGATTAATTAGTGATTGACTGACTGATTGGCTGGCTAATTCATTCACAGTGATTCAATAAGTGACGTAAGTTACTAACTGATTGGATGGGTGTGGAAAGGAGAGATTGATTGACTAGTTGAATGATTGAATGTGGCAGTTAGTGATTGATTTAATTCGTGACTGATTGACTGATACATCTGTATACAGATGCACTGACTGATATTGTGAATGACTAACTGGCTGCTTGACTGACTAACTCCCTAAGCGAGTGATTGAGTAAATGATTGAATTGACTGGTCGACTGATTGAAAGCCTGAACAACTGATTGATTCATATAGTGACTGATTGACCAGGCTGCTTGAATGATTGATTGCCAGACTGATTTAATGATTGAGTGACTGATAGCTAATACGATTGACTGACTGACATTGATTGAATAACTCAACGCCTGATTGATTCGATGGCTGATTGACTGATTCATATATAAACGGATTGAAAATCTGACTGATTGATTGATTTACCATCATTTATCATCCAAATTTGCATATTGCATCAGCTCTCATTTAATTATCATAACAATATTAAACCAATCAACCTTATTGAACTCAGTAAACTTTGCTCTACATGCAACTATTTATGTACCTCCAATTATTTTCACTAAAAGTGTATTCGCCATTCGAATTTGAGCTTAAGTTCGTAGCTTAACTCTTTAAATTGGCACAAATTAAATTGTTTGTCAATCGTTGATTTTGTTGTGTAGGCGTCTGTCTCACATGTCTCACATGTTGCGCAGAGCTCGCTGGCGGAGCTCTCACCTATTAAACTCGTATTCAAGGTGGAACCGTCTGTCTGACTGACTGCGAGTCTTTAAACAATTTCCTGCAATTTGCTGTTGCTCAGCTTTCGTCGCACTTGACAAATCAAGCTGAAGCGTGAAACGCTGTTCTTTCCAGTTAATATGGCACATGTATTTCTCTAGTTTCAAGAAACTGTGTGTTTGGCTGGCTAAATTTTTGTAAATACGACAAAAACAATTAGAATTTAACTGGAGTGTAGAGGCATGCCCCGGGGGAGCGGGACAGGAAACTTGGGCCATGTGCGCAATTCTCATGTGAAGAGAGACACAAAAAAGAAAAAACAATTTATAGCAATTTTTTTTCTTTTTTTTTTTGGTTTCTTTTCTCATTTTTGCTGGCCGTTAGCATTTGCTTTTGTGTTGCTTTTGTAATTGCAACATAATTTGCTATAACACGCAACTTGTTGTTGTTGTTGTTGCTGTTGCTTAGTTTTGTAGGTCTCTGGGTCTCGCAGCTGCTGTGCATTGCGAAAGCGAAGCACGAGAGCAGACTGTGTGTGGGGGGAGGGGTCATGGGGACGACTAGGAACTGGGGCCTCTGCTGCGGCAGAGGCAGAGGCAGACGAAGACAATTACAAGCAATTAGAAATGAATTGCTTGAAAATGGCAACTTTAGAAACAATGCAAACAAAACTAAAGTTTCAGTTTGCCCCACTGTGTGTGTGCACAAAGGGCATGCGAGAGTACGTGTGAGTGGGTGTGACTGTGTGTTATTTTTGAAAACTTTGGTGTGGACCAAGTCAAGGGCTCTGCATAAATTGGGTTTAAGTTGAAAAATATCACAATTAATGCAGCAAAAGCAAAAATCTAATAAATGCATTAAAGAAAACTTTGAAGAGCGGCAGAAGAAGTTGAGCTGGCACATAGCTAATCCATTTGAATTTGCTAAAATAATAAGTAAGGACAACAGAAGCTGCAATTAAGCAGCTGTTAAATGGATGTTGCTCTGTTAAGTGATCGAATTATGCTATAATTGAAGCATGCTGAGATTGGCAA
Organism: Drosophila paranaensis; assembly: GCA_035047545.1. Classification (NCBI taxonomy): domain Eukaryota; kingdom Metazoa; phylum Arthropoda; class Insecta; order Diptera; family Drosophilidae; genus Drosophila; species Drosophila paranaensis. The sequence goes on from JAWNPL010000153.1 coordinate 11,202,976, forward strand.
CAGCTCTTTTAACATTATGTTAATGCTGACTGTAACAAGTTAACATTAGAGTATGCTGTTGTAAACTATATCATGATTACTTATCTGATTTTTATATATTTTTAAAATATATTATATTTATATAAAACTAATGAAATCATAACTGATAAATTTAACGAAAAATATATTTTACATAATTTATCAAATATTTTTCATTAAATTTATAAGATATAATTTAAAAAAATTGTAATTATATTTTTAAAAATATTTTGTATTTCTTTATGCAAATAAAAACTATAACTAAAGATATTATATCTGCTTATTTTAGCAGATTTACTCATACATATTATCATCATTCCCTTTTATCCAACTCCATTTACCAGCATCAGCTCTCCACCACCACTCAAAGCCAGCCCAAGCCAGCATCAAATAAAGATAAGCAACATGCCACAGGGCATAAAATAGTTTAGTATTCTAGCAGCCTTTTTGGCTAACGGTTTCGTTTACACTAGTCAGCAAAAAAAAAAAAAAAAAAGAAAAAAAATCGCACCAGGATAAGCTGCAATTAGTTGCGAAATTTTGTGGCACATATTGGACATGCCCCAGCGGCCAGGCTGCTAAGCCATGGGTTCCCGGGGGCAAGTGTTTTGGTGCAACTGAAGCTGCAGCGCCCACACACTCCTTCTCCCTTTCTCCCTGTGCTGCTGCAGATACATTTACAGATGTAGATACAGATACAGATGTGCATACGGAAGACAAAAGGCAGCAGCAGCACGAAAAAAAAGAAATGCTGCAAACTGTTAAATGGCAATGCGTGTTTCATTCGTGTTTGCTGCCCGTTGTGTGCACAATGAATGGCAACTTGTTGTTGTAGCTGTGTGCAACAGCAACAGGAGCGACGACGACAACAAATGAGCCGCAAATTTTGCATTTCTTTTCGCTTTTTATGCTTAGCTATTTTTGTGCATTTTCAACATTTTGCGCATTTTTAAACTGGGCAAGCGTGCGCACACTTTTTGCACCGACTGTTGCTCGCTCGCTGGCTGCAAGTTATCAAATTGCTGTTACAACTTTAGCTATTGTTGTTCTTGCTGTGTATGAAAACGTAATTAACAACATTTTCCAGTTCGTTTTTTTCTTTTTTTTCATTTTTATTTTTATTTTATGCCCTCTCAAGGGAGTTGCGTTGAGGGTGGGCTAGGGGGGAGGGTGGATCTCTAACCGCATGCCAACACAAAATGGCATAACCTATGGCTCCGTTTGTAGAATGTTTGTTTGTTGTAGCTGTTGCTGGTTGCCTCTGCTGTTGTTGTTCTGGCTGCTGCCAGCAATTAAGTCACTTAAAATGCTTTTGCTCTAGACTCGTTTTTAATGATTAAGTTGTTGCTGCTCTTTTGCATATATAGAAATAAAGAAGAATAACAAAACAAGCAGTAATCAACTGGTAGATGCTCTGCAAACACACAAAAATATATACCATAAGTAATTCTAACCTGAACTAAGGCAATAGATAGAGTTGTGTTTAGAGTCACAAAGAGGTTTATCGATATATATCGAACAGTAATCGATTGTGGTCTCCTTGAAAACCAATATACCCCATCTGCGCACATCCAACTCGTAAACTCAATTGAAGTGGATTGTCGGCTCTGCTGGGACTCCCTCTGGGCAGCTCTGATTGCACATCGAGTTAATAATAATAATTAATAAAAACAAAGCCGCAGCCCCAGCCAATTTTTGTGCCCCAACTTGAGTTCAGCTACAACAGCAAAAAAAAAAAAAAGAAGAGAAAACACTCGAATGAAACGAATAAAAAGTGAACACAATTTCAATGCTCAATTGGTAGAGTTCAGGCCGGGGCTACTTAAAGGGGAACTTGCCACTTGAACCCCTCAATGACTGGCAGCAGCTACAAATTAATCTGCATAAAGCTCCAAATTGCTATACGCATTGAATATGTGCCGTTATGCGCCATTACGGCTTGGGCAGGGTCAACTTGGGCGCGCTACGCGCCCAAATGCCATGAGTAATCGGACGACGGCAGAATGTGCCTACGTGGGATGAGTTCATGGCACTCTAAAGATCAGATTATAGCTTATTTTGAATATGAAAAGAAATTAGAGGTAAAGATATAATTTGGAAAACAAAAAAAAAAGAAATGTATGACTAGTAGAAATTGTTGAATTGATAGTTGTAGTACTATGAGTTGTACAGAGAGAAGATATTGGAAAAGTATTAGCATGGGTAGCAGGAAAAGTAGTAGCAGTAGTGACTGAAGTAGCAGTATAAAGTAGTAGTAGTAGTAGTATAAAACAAAAGTAAACAAAAGTAGCAAAAGTATCAGCAGAACTAAGAGAGTTATAAATAGTATCAGAAATAGTAGAATAGTTAATGTAGTAGCAAAAACAGTAGCAAAATGAGTAGTCGAATCGAAAATACTAACAGAACAAGTAGAAATAGTAGGAAACGCAATATATTCAGTTATAGCAGAACCAAGTGTAGCAGAAATAGTAGTAAGAGTTTGATAAATAGTAGTAGAAATAGTTTAAGTACTAAAAGTGAAGAAATAATGAAATAGAGAGCTGCAAGAATTGTTGGCAGTAACAGTAATAGTAGTAGTGGAAGAAGTGGCTCTAGAAATAGTAGTAGTAATAAGTAGAAGTAGCGAAAAGCAACCCAATTTGTATACACTCCGATATATAATTATAACAATATATAATTGATATAAAAAAAACTCAAACACCAAATGGTCTTTTCTCATCAATCAAATCTTTCAAAGTTTATTCTTATTCATATCAATCTGTATACTAAATTATAGTTTATATATTCTGCACATTTTAGACAGCGCAAAAGATCAAAAGCAAATCATTTCTGCCAGGGAATACCCTTATCTCACGCCTCACATATGCAGATTAAGCGCTCATAAATACCTTTTCAGCTGTTACACAACTCTCCCTCTCTTTCAGTGCTTATCTTTTTGTGGAGCTCATAAATTCATTTGCCTTATTGTCAGTAGCTGCTGCTTCTCTGTTACTCTCTCTCTCTCTCTCTCTCTCTCTCTCTCTCTCTCTCTCTCTCTCTCTCTCTCTCTCTCTCTCTCTCTTTCTGTTTCTCTCATTCACTTAGATCGCTTATCTGTCTATCTTTATGTCTTATGTGTGCAGCACGCTCAGCTTTCAGTCTCCCTTCCCTTTCCCTCTCTCTCTGTTTGCCTCTCTCTTAAGCAGTTTCCATTCCTGCTATACGCCTGCCACACGCTTCACATGGCGTATGCGTAATTGTCTCAATTATTCACCAAAATGAGCCGCCATGTAATGTGCATGTTTGCGTGTCTCTCTCTCTCTCTCTCTCTCTCTCTCTCTCTTTCTCTGTGTATTTGTATGTTTGCAAGTGATTTCATATGCGCCTTGTCTGCAGCACTGACAACATCTACGCCTCCATCAAGCCTCCCACTCCCTCTCCCTCCCTCTCTGTTTGTTCTTCGCTCAACCACTTGCCGCTGTTTGCATTTGGAGCGCTGTGCACAAATTACATTTGTATGCGTTTTGTGCACCACGCATTGCAATTGCAATCGCTGCATATAAATTGCGCCACAAATGCAAAGCCACAACAATTGTGGGGCAGCCTGACCCACCCTCAGCTCAGTCTGCTCGGTGAGTCATTAATGCGCTCGCCTTGCTGATGACTATCTCTGCTTATGCATGTTGCTCGACTGCCTCCGGGCCGCCGCTAAAGACAGAGCCGAAGCCGTTGGCCCGCTCGCTCGCAGCAGACAGTCGATTTGACATGCTGGCGTTGTCAACGGCCAGCGTCGGCCGATCTGCACGATTTATTAGTCGAGCTGTGCTTTACATTAAGCTGAAACGATAAATGCAGCCAGACAGACACACTAACTACATATTCATGAGTGAGTCTGTGTGTGTGTGTCTGTATGTGTGTTTTGATTTTGTTGGCAATTTGTTGCATGCAACGCCTGCAGCCGCTGACCACCAGCTGCTGGCCCGTAATTAGAGCTACCAATTGGTATTGGCCTGGTCAAAATCATAACTAAGCCCCTGCTCCGATTTCGCATTTGATTTGTGCGGTGTTTGAGTTGATTGTTGTGGCTAATAAGCCACGTACCTCGCCCTCCCAAACAATCAACTTGCCTCGCCTGGCCCGCCCACATGCCACAACTCAAGCCACAATTGCCCCTCGTGTCTCGTCTGCGGCATGCAATTGATGAATTTTGTACAATTTCCGCTGTGAATTTACGGTGCAAACACTAATAAGAGTTTCGGACAGTGCAGGAAGTTGCAGATTAATATTGAAAACTATCACAGAATAAGTACAAGACTTGAGATACACAATGTTTGTGTGTGTTTATGTGTGTTAAACTGTAGAACATATGTCATGTCCAGTCGGAGACTGTGGTTTAGTGTTGCTGAAGTGAGATCTTGGGCAATCTTGCATATGAATTGTAGACAATAAATAGCCAGATTGTCAGTTTCAGCTCTAACTATGCCATTTTTCAGAAGTTGATGTGGGTTGAGTAACTAATTTAATATGAAGTTTGAGTTAAGTGTTAGCTAAGCTGACCAACTGGAAGTGCGAAGTAGAGATATAGCTGAAGTAAAAGTATCTGAGAGCAGATGTGAAGTAATAGATTAGTTAACATTTAGATTAACAGAAATGTTAACTGTATTACAGACTGATATGGTGTGGCAAAAGTTAGGAATGGCATGAGCAGTGGCAGCAATCTGAGCTCCACAAAGGGGAATGCCTTTGAAACTAACATAATCAGGAAGATGTGGATATATCATTGTGAAATAATTTACCAGAAATATTAGTGTTCACATTAACACTATCCTGTGTTTTTTCTTGTAAATTTATGAAAGAACTCAAATGAAAATTCGTATGACGTCTCTCGAGGTACGTCGACTATCGTTGATTCTTATGTAACTATTGTAGACTATTGTTTATTTCCAGATAGTTATTAATAGCTTTCCATCTATAATTGCCATTGGCCTGCTATAATTATCATTAGTAATAACAGATATTTAAATATACATATATTTTATGCATTAGCATTATCAAGTGTGTTAACAGACTCTTTAATATTAGTACTAACATTAACATTAACATCACATTAACAGACATTTAAAAAATGTTGACTCTCGCCACAATTTCAGTGAACAAAAATAGTTTTATAACTTGCAATATTTATCGAATCACAATGTGTCAAAGCGTTTTATTATGATTGATAATTAATTGATTTTTATAGAAATCAAAACAAACGTGCTTCACATTTTCACAGTCGACATGACCTCGGGACAGCAGCAATTATAACGAGTATGAAAACAAACAATAAACCAACGACAACAACAACAATAGCAATAACAAAATGTAATAATTAAAAGCTAATTAAATGTTGCCTCTAACAAAAAAAGGCAACTCCATAAACCTGTCAACGCTGTCGGGCTGTCGCGCCAGGAGAGTTTATAAAACTTTCACAAGGCACAGAGGCGCGGTCAATAATTAAAATTAAATATGAAATTATTATTACGCGCTTTTTCTAACAGCTGACAAAGCCACAAAGAGCCAATGTCAACACAGAAGAAATGACTTTCGCTCAGGTATTATGCAGAAGTGGCCAAGTGCAATTTGCATGCTCGCGCAGCTGACAGACGCTAGATGGCGCTGCCACTATCAATCTAATTACTGTCGATGGCGTCTTCGAGGTGCAGCTCCTGCTGCTATAAAACAAAATGAAAATGAAAACGGCAAGGCGAGCTACATAGAGCTGGCTGGCGCACTCACTCCAATTAGCCAGCCACGCCCACTGGCTGTCGCGTTATTATGGCCAGCGGCATTCATGTTATTGGGTCGTTGCGTCTGCTCGGCGAGTGCATTCAACTGGCGGCTGTCAACTAAAATGGAAAGCCCACATCAATTAAGCCAGCTGCAAGAGTTGCCTTAAAAAGCCTCCGAGATCCGGCCGGACTGCACGGCGGGCCGGCCATTGGCCATTCATTTGCTGGCCGCGAGTGCAGCTTGGCTTTGGCAATTAATTTATGAGCTCAGCCGCAGCTCAGCTTTCACATCTGGCCGTAGATAAGCCAGTCCCAGAGCCTAGTCGCTTCGCATTTGAATTCGTATCTAAAGTCTGCTAAGCTCGTTCGAGCTGTCGTTTCTGGTCTCAGTCACTTTTATGGCCTTTAGTTGCTATGCTTTTTATGATGATGCCCGCAACCATGGCAAGGGCGTGAAGGGGGAAGAGGAGGCGCCGTTGGCAACTTAGCTAACTGCAATTGCAACTGCATTTGTGCAGCTGTAAGCCATGCTAATCCCATCCAGCAGTTTGGCAGCAGTGACCAGAGCTCGGCTGGCACATCAAAGTGAAAGGGTTTTCTGGCCACTCGCCAGTGGGCAACAACACCAGCATGAACAAGCACAGCAGCCACATCTACACCAGCCCACCCTCACACTCACACACACACACACACCTACTCGCCCACTCACCCGCTCACACCTCTGTATATGTATGGAGGCTGCAGCGACTGCCACACTTTGGAGTTCGCTTTTTCATTTGTTTGTTTATTTGCGTTAACCTATTACACGTTGTACTGCCTCCCTTCTCCCTATCCCTATGCTGTCCATCTACCTTTTTAGGGGGACCGTTTTGAATGTTTTGCTATTGCTGTCTAATCCTCTGCAATTTTGACCGAAGCTGCAAAAACATAAACAGCTAACCAAGCTAGCGCAGTGCCTAAGCCTTTGATAAGCAAGCCGAATTATGGATGCGCTACAGAATGTGAAATTTTGTTTTGGAATGAATTCGTATGGCTGGCTGTGAAAAATAGCTGATTTAGTGGCAATTTTGTTCCAATTTCACTGTTTCTATTATCTTAGAGATCAGATGAGTTTGTATATATTAGAATATTGTTTCATTCCAAAGTTTCACGTGACAACAAATATCGATTCCTCTTAGGCAGATTTCCTTAGGCTACAATGCAATGCATATTATGTTTCATTCCATTGTTTCATATAGAATAAAAACTGTAGTTTCGCAAATAAATACGATAAGAAATAACAACTCATTTTTATTGTGTTCCATTCCATATTGTTACAATTTTTCCATTTTTATTATGTTCCATTCCATATTGTTCTAAATACTGTAAATACAGTGCTTTAACCTTATATTCACTAATAATACTTTACAATTTCCATAAAGTTTAATTAATTCAGTTCATTCCATTATGTTCCATTCAATTTTGTTTCAAAGACTGCCTATGAATTCTTTCTGCATCTTTTATATACAGTAATAATATTTCACAATTTTAAATGCTCCTGTTCCATTCCACCCGTTTCTTTAAAATCTCTTCTATGCATTTCTTGGCTAATTACAACAGTTTAAGTTCCAGCTCGTACACCATTTCATGTTCCATTCCTCTTCTGCCTTGACAACTATTAGCTATCTGGGAATGCGATAAAGAATATTTAGACATTTTTATTGTAAATCCGAAAATCGTTAGCCATTTCCGAGCTTTGCGCTGCACTCTCTATCTGAAATCTGACTAGTTTTATTTCGTAGTTTTTTGTCAATTTGAACATCCTGTTCAGTGCAAGCGGCATGAGAAGCCCATAAAGCTCGCTGCGAAATGCAATTCAAATTGCAAAGCCAACACGCCAGGTGGCGCTGCTAGTGCTGCTGCTGCTACAAAATCGAGGCTGGGCGTGGCACAGGTGTAGAAGTGGCTACCTTTTGTTTTGCCACTGGCACGCCAGCCAGTGTGGCTTTCAATTTGGCTGCCTTTGCAGTTGCTTCCGTTTTTGCAATCGTTGTTGTTGTTGTTGCTGTAAAGTTTGCCATTTCCGGCGCGCTCATGCGTATAATTTTTGCTTGAGGCTGTCGCTGAGCACGAAACAATACGTCCGAAAAAAAAATGGGGGCCAGCAAACAAAAGCAAAAGAAAGCCAAAAAAAAAGCGAAGCGAAGTAAAGCCAACGTGACGTATGCGCAATGTACATAAAAAGAACTAAAAAAAAAAAAAAAATAAAAACAAACAACAACGACAGCGACAACTGGGAGTGGATTTTCGCCCAGTTTGAAGTCCGAAATGTGCGGCTGATATTTGGGGCAGGTTGTAATTTTATGCAATGCAATTGAGTTTTTGTTTCAGCTTGGCGAAAAAAAGGCAGAGAGAGAGAGGGGGAGGGAGGGGCAGAGGGTGGGTGGGCCGATTACAGTGGACATTTGGCTTAAAGCTTAAATTGTGGCTTACACATTGACAATCGTCACATGGTCACACAGAGAGAGAGAGAGAGAGAGAGAGAGAGAGAGGAGGAGGCGGAGTCAGGCAGTTGGCAGGACAATGAAGGCGCAGGACACAGGACACTAGACTCGCAATCGCAATCGCACTCGCACTCGGACTCGGACTCAGCTCAGCTGAATTTTTATGGCCACGGCCATGGCCAGGTTGGCTGCTTGCTTCATTGTTGTTGTGCGCCTTTGTTCGTGCCCATTTGGCAAAAAAGGCTACAATGCACTCAGCCAACAGCCCGCCCTCCCCCAGCTCACTTGCTACGTGTTAAAAACTGTGCACAAAAATGTGCATTTAATCAGGCGGTATGGCAACAGCGCTCGGACCAGAGATTAAGCTCCCACGCTGCGCAGCCAAAGTGCGTTTCAACAATTTTTTCCTTCCCCTTTTTTATGCTTTTCCTTTGTGCGGAGACTTGAAGTTTATTTATCTAACTTTTGCATCAACACGCAGCACAACAAACTGCCGAAACCTCAATGCAATCAAGTTGCTCCGACTGCGTCCAGCCATGCCACGCCACCTGCTGCTGTGCACATGCTACAACGACAACAACAACAACAACAGGTGGCACGTACAGCTCGTTATGAGCTCGCCCTGCTGCTCGGAGGTCTCATATGCCTCGTAGCCATTGCTTATTGTTAGATTATCCCGCGGCGCGCTTTTGCGGTTGCCATTCCCATTTCGCATAACTATAACCAGGCCCAGTCGTAGTCCCACTCTGATTCCCCATTCCCCCCTTCCCCATCACTAACTCAACTCAATCCCTCGGATCGCTACCGAGCGTCGGCGCATTAGGCAATTTCTTGCAGGCACATTACACGATTTACTTTTCCATTTCGAATTCGAATCTCAAGCTATGCAAATTGCTGTGCGGCACAGGGAGCCCGTTCTCTGGCGCTCGAAAACACAGAAGCAACCACCAAAAAAAAATAAAATAAAAAATGTATGTAAAGAACGAAACAAATAAGACGCCGACACGGCCACAATGAGGCCAATGATGAGCTACAATCACGTACAATGGGTGTCATTGGGCTTTTGATTCAATAAAACTTGAATGTGTGTAATGGAATTGAATTTTATATGCAACGATAAATAATCGATTGTTGATATATTTAATTCGTATAAATTCATAATCCTTTAAATTTTATACGTGATCAATTTTTATGTAGATATATATAAATATTGTATATTTTCTATAATATGTAGACATAAATTTATTTCTAGATATGAATATGGATGAAGAGATTATCGATTAGCTTTAAATTGTAACCGACTAAATGTGCTTCTCATCGATTAACATACATTTGTTATCGATTAGCAGTGATATTTTAATGCAACACATTTCTTGATATATATTTACATTAGTGCGTGATCGATAATCTCATATTTGTTATCTATTACTAACATAAATTAGCTATCGATAAATATCGATTTGTCATGTTGATTGGTTGTGGAGTTTTACATACATTTTTATATTCGGAATCAGATTCAATGTGTTTTATATAATCCTTATCACATATTGCACTTACTTCGTGCTCCTTATGCCACTGTAAGCCTGCACACACACAGACACACATCCACTCACCTGCACACAGCCATAGAGACATTCGCAATACATTGAGTTGGCTTCCTTCGCTGCACTTAATGCACACGCTTCAGGGAGTTTATTGAAAACTTTGTCGTGCCAAAAGCAAGTGGCTGGCATTGTAGTAGGCCGGAAGGGGGTGGCTTGGGGGTGTGGATCGGCGGCGTGTGAGGGCGTGAAGGAGTGGATACAGAAATAGCGCACACAAAAGACAGGTATTATATGTACGTTGAGCATATTTGGTTGCACGCCTGAGCAGGTTGTCGGCATCGGCATCGGCAGTGGCAGTGGCAGTGGCAGCGGCGTTGCCGCTTGAATGCTGACACAATGCAGCGCGGACCACGATTGCCTTCGCTCTATTGTGTCTGCAGCGGCTGTAGCTCCACTCACCCACCTACCCCCAATCCCCAGCAGGTTATGGCTGTCGCGCGTCTTAAGTAGCTCAGCGCTGGGGCTATACCCCGAGATACCGTGAAACGATTCGGTTTAGAGATCTTATGAATGCGAAGCATGTTGATAGCGCGTTTGCAGCCCGTTCCATCCGTTCACTTGGGGCTGCGCGGTACGTGTTCAGGACACGTTATGGTCATGCCAAACGGATGATGATGGCGATTATGAAGATAGCTGCAGATGCCAGAGATGCAGATAAAACGCCCGCGCATGTGACTGCCAAAGGAGTTCCTTTCTTTTTTATCTCTCCATTTTGCTATTGATTTCGACTCGAGCTAAAAGCAAGCGAGAAAAAATTGCAGCCCATTTTGGCATTGTTAGCCAAGCGGAATTCTGTGGCCCTTTCCATACCCTCGCTGTCTCTGTCTCTGTCTCTCTCTTAGGACAGCAAGTCGAAAGTCTGAGCTCTGAAGTGATTGCCTGCGTATGGGAATTGAGCGCGAAAATAGCTTCATTATTTAAAGTACTTAGAAGTCGGGCAGCAGGCAGGATGTGTGCAGCCAGAATTGAGCTGTGCATTGTGCCGGGCGAGAGTGAAAAACTGAAATGGAAATTGCCTAAATAATTTGTATGCCCTGGAGACAGCTCCGCCCGCATCGGGCAGCTAACTGAATTGGTTAAATGCAAAAGCGACAAAAGAAAGTATGAAGCAGGAGCAAAGTTTTTGCTTGTTGAACTTTAAGGCAGTGACATTTATTCGAGATGTCAGCTTAGTGCAGGCGAAAGGCTTCAAACAATCTTTAGTGTTCGCAACGAATCCTGTAGAAAACTTAAATATTTAATGTTCAAATAAATATGTAAGGATAAATGTATATATTATATATATAAATAAAATAAATATTCTTTTTCTTTAAAGAAAAATAATAAAATATGTGAGGATTGAAGTCTTCGAGATTTATGCAGATGTTATTAGTAGTGTTAAGCTAATGTCACTGTTATGAGAAATGTTAGTGTTAATCAGCTGTTAGTACACTTTCTGTTATTGAAATATCTTCTTTTTCTCTCTGCTAGTACTGAGAAGTGTGCTGTGACTGTAATGCCTTCTACTACTTTTTTTTTTTTTTTAATAAACCCAATGTGGTTATCTAACCAGTTATCAACCTTAAATGTTGCTGCACATTTCAAACATAGCTTCATATTGCATTCCGCACAGCTTCCTGAAGTCCATCAATGTTTACAGATATGCAAAGCCCGATAGCATATTTATTAACAGTTTTTTGCTTTGTTTTTTTTTTTTCCTATAGAGTTTCCCCATAAACATGCACAATACCCAAGCAGCACACAATTGTCACGGTGCATTATTAAACTTCATAACATTGCATTTGCCATAGAGAGCGAGACAAGCAAAAAAAATGCATGTAAATCGAATGCATGACGAAATATGGCGACAGACGACAGACCAGAACCAGAAACCAAACCCAAACCAGAACCAGAAACACAACCAAAACTCAAACCAAGCACAGGCTCCAGCGCACAGAACTCAAATCCGATCAAAGTCTGTAAAAATGTGAGGGTAGAGAATTGAGAGACAGTGAGATGCCCTATTAGGAAGACAGCATGAAATGAGACTTAAGTTAGAGTTATGTTAAAGAAATGTTATGAGGAATGTTAAAGACTCAGATTAATTCAGCTTAATATTTTTTATTTAATTGTAAATGTTAGCCCTATTAAAAGAGCATGCCCTTGCTGTTCTTTTTCTATAGAGTATTGGAAATAAAAAGCTTGAACAAAATACCGGCTAGCAGAGAATTTGTCAACGCTGCAGGAAACCGGAAACTAGCAACAGTTGTTGTTGTCGTTGCTGTTATCGTTGTTGTTGTCATGCCTGTTGCCAGAACTTTGTTTGTAATGCCCAAACCACCCCCAATACACACATATATATATAATATGTATATATATATATGCATATATGTCTGTACCCCACCTTATCAGCGCGTTAGTTTTTTGCTCGCGGCTTTTGGACTATTTTTGCTTTTTTTGTTTTTTTTTTGTTTTTTGCTTTGTTATGTAATCGTTGAAGGTTCAATGTACCTGAGCAGAACATGCAAAATGTATGTAAATTACAGCATAATATATACATAAAAGATGGAGAGGCAGAGAGCGGGAGAGGGCAAGCCGCTGCGATGTTAAGTGTAAAAGTTACTATATTAACCACCTGTGGCACTTTTTTTATCTCCCCATTTGCCAAGCGCACGCAGAAAAAACGCGCGCGAAAAAATAGAAAACAACAAAAGCAACAACAACAACAACAAGAAAGTGTGTTTATTATGTGTCTACAATGTGCGAGTGTGAGTCCCTGTGTAGTTGTCTATTGGGGCATATGTGCGTTAGACTACATAATATTAAGTAAATAAATGCTCTCACACTCACTTTTTTTTGCGAGCGCAGACCCCATGAAATTTGCAGTGAAAAATAAGTCGCTTTGACATGTGAAGTTGTTGGCATTGCAGGCGTTGAAAAAACTCAGGTTTTTCTTTTGTCATTTTTCATATTTTCTTGGCTTCTTCTTTAGGTTGCGTGGGTGGGTGGTTGGGCAGGGTTGGGCTGGCTGGATGACTGCATTTGCATAGATAGAACAATGAAATGAATAAGACATGAGGCAAAAACGAACATCCTTTGTGGCTTGGACGTATAAGTATAGATAATAGACACAATGACGCAAACAAAATGAACTCAATTGACAGTGAAAAGCTGAAGACGACGAACAGCAGTAAAATTATGCATTAAACAGTTTAGCTGAAGAATTAAAGCGTGCTTATAGAATTTGTATTCATTATTTAATTATTGATTATATTTATTAGTTTTTTATTGCAAATATTAAGAGAGAAAAAAATATTTAAGTAGGATTATACAAATTTAAGCTTCTTTATTATAAACTTCTTTATTGTAAGCTTCTTTATTTTTTTATTGTAAAAAATAATTAAATGCAATATTTGTAGATATGACCATAAATAGATATTTTTATTAGCTGTTAATTGAAATTTATAAAAACTCTTAGTATCTGTATAATTATTCCACCTTCTACTTTAAATATCAATAAAACTAATTTCTGTTTAACATTCTTCTCTTTGCAGGTATGTTGTGTGCACACAGATCTTTTTAAATCTGAAATCTTCTTCAGGTAAAATGTCGCATATATAATTTATATAAACTTGAATATTTATACACAAATGAGCTTATGTTGTCAAGCAGCTGCCTAATGCGGCACTTAGAAATTCACACTAAATCGCGCCTCAGGCAAACAGCAAAAAAGAGAATGCGAAAAGAACAGCAAAAGCTTAAGAAATAAGCATTAGGAAAGAACAAAATGTTCACACTTGAAATTAAATAAATAGAAAAGGCAAAAGTAGAAGAAAAAATTAATAAAATAAAAGGAAAAAAGTAAATTGTGAACGACTGCAACATGCTCGCTCACAGATCAAGAGCTAAGAACTAGGCAAGAGATTGAGTAAATATATATTCCAAAAATATCTCGAACTATTCGAGCTATATAATCTCAACACCTAAGCACCTTATCATTCAGCAAAATCTAGCACTTAAACTTCCCTCAAGACTTCACACTTATATGCTCCTCGATAAAAAAAAAAACTTAAGCTCGCATAAAACTTAAAATATTAGACATTGGCCAGCTGGAGTGGTCTGTACTTTATGTGCCTGAAGGGCGTTTGTCTGCTTGGCAATTGGGTCAACAGGGCCATAACGGCAGCTGCAGCAGCAGCGCCATCTAGCGGCGCTAAGCGAATTACGACTGAAGCGCACGACTGAAAGTGGCATCAGAATGGAAACGCACTAAACGCAATCGTGTTCGAGAATGGCCCAGAGTCCGAGAGCTGCATACAAAGTGCAGGCCAAACAGTTTGCAATTAAAATGGGGCCAAAGAATGCCTGAGCAATATAAGCCAAAGCCAACTAAATACGGGCCGATGGCGGGGCACTGGCTGCGTGCCTCGTAAGTTCAGGTGTCTGCAAATGAAATTAGAAAAAAGAGCGAGCAAATACACACGAGCGGACACACCTTCAATCGCTCCACTCCACTTGACCGTATTAAGCCGTGCTGCAGCTGCAACCGCGGCCCAGAAACGTGCGACCATTCGAGAGTCAGCGGGTCGCTGTAGCTGGTCATGACTGTGCAAACAGACATACACACACACAGATATACGGAGAGACTTTGTACATACATATATGCTCTATAGTTATAGCTTTCACATTCCGGCGCTACACTTGACCAAGTTAACTGGCAGTCGCTGCTGTTTGGTCTCGCTACGGTCTCGGTCTCTCGGTCTTTGGTTCTATTCCCGCCTGACCACTTAGCCAACCAGCTCGAAGCCACTTTCCCAACACACACACACACACACACACACACAAGACGCAGAGACGGAGGCCAACTGACTGCAGTTTATTGGATTCCATTCAGCGGGCCTCAAAACTCTCTCAACTGTCGCCAGTTGCTTCTTTTTTTTTTTTAACTATTTGCTAAACATTTTAACATCTCTGCGCTCTCGCGCGTTGGCTCATGGCTTTAATGAAAAACACTCGGAAAACCCTAACTGCTTTTGTTCTGGCCAAGTTTAGTGGAAACACTACGCAACAGCTAAACCGTCAAGTGGGCGTGGGGGTGGGTGTGGTCGCGGTCTACTGGGTTTTTGACACTCTCCGGCAACTGTCGCAACCCTTTTTTTCCTGGTATTAAGCGAGCCATCATCGACGCGACGACCGGCTCGACCGAAACACCAAATAGTCCTTTAGCGTAATTAAACTTTGGTTTTATGCCTAGCCTGAAAGCGTTGCCAGCGTTTTTATGGCATCGATTCGGATTTTCTTTGTGAACGAAATTGCTGGGATTTTTGTGTGGTTGCTAATGAAGAGCGAATTAGTTTTCGGATAGTAAAAGGGAGGAAATGCTATAAAAATAGTATTTTTCATAGCGTGTTAGGATGTGTGTAAAGGGATAAATAAGACATAAATATATATTAATTGTATAGGCTTAATGTTAAGGCTGTTAACATTGTAGGTGGTGGAGTAGTTGAGTGTATGGGCGTGCAGAATGTGTAAAAGCCAACATATCTTGATTATGTTAAGTTGAGACAATAGTCCTTTACTAGTAGATATTAAGCTTACCTGTCTGCAAGCTTGACTGTTAATCTAATAAGAGCAGCTTAACATAGTGTAGGCATGTTAAGTGTAGCGATGTTGCATTGAAGAGCTAACATCACTGTTAACAGATTCAGTATTGCTCAATCGTAAACTAACATAATAACTAAGCAGTTTGCTTGAGTCTTTTCACTGTGAGCTAACATAATCTCACAGAGGCGCATAACATTTTGTATAACAGTCTGTTAACTTTACAGAGCGTGAGATGAGTTTAATATTTAAAGAAGGACATACATTATGTGTAATTTCTAAATATGAAAAATTTCTTAAAGCAATCCCCAGCGTAATTTCCATTTCATGCACCTTAACTCAATCATATCTTGATTTACAGCCAAGCCCAAAGCCAGCTGACAAATTACACAATCAAAATATTAATTTAACCCCAAACCTAATGCAAGCAATGTTGGAGTCATTAATAAAAGTCGCTTACGCCGAGCAAAAGTCCGAGAAAAATTGTAAAAAAGAATACAAATAATAATAAACAAGAAGACAAATGATTAGCTATAAATTTGTCTGGCAACGGGAAGCTGAAGCCAAATGCAAAGTCTGTGGGAAAAACAAAGAGCAAGAGCGACAGATGAAACAAATTGACTTTCACTTTAATGATGTCTTTAGCAATGAACACATAAATTAATAAACATAAACCAAAACTGAACATTAATAAACCGAAGAAACAGACACGAAACGTGGCCAAAGCCCAAGCAGCTGACCAAAGCGCATTCACATTCGCCGCGACCAATGCAGCCAGACCAAGTGCTAAATGGCCTTTCGAAAGACTTTCAAATTTAACACACACACATGCGAAGAGTGTGTGTGTGTGTGTGTATTAGTTTATAATATTATAAAGAAAAGCCACATAACAAAATGAAATAAAACTGAGAAACACAACGATGCCATATGCAATCAGGCCATGACTTTCAATGCTGTGGCAGTCAAGTCAAGTCAACTTGTAACATGCAACATGCAAATGTTGCCTGCTGCCCCTTTGTACACTCAGTGAGTCTCTCGCGGAGTCGTGTCGTGTCGTGTCGCTCAACCATAACGATAAGCCTCCAACTCCGCTGGCGTAGCGCAGCTCATAAAAGTCTCGCCTGTCAGCTCATCCTCTGTTGACCCCAAAAATGTGGGTCAACTGGGCCATTGGACGCGCCTTTCGTAGCCAAAGAGACGCGAGTGAAATTTTTCGCGCTTTGATTTCAGCCCATTCAGCTCGCTCCCTCTCTCCTTTTCTCTCTCTATCTCTCGCTCTCTATATATGTATACTATATTGATCTATGCACTTGGCTTCTATTCAGATTTATGACTCTTAATTAGCTAAATAGCTGGGTCGCTTTCATGTCGCATGCCACATGCCGCATGCAACATTTGATTTAGACCCGCGCCAACAGCCGCACTGACAGCTGTTGAAATGCCTGATTGCTTCCGATAACATATTATATAATAAATTAATAAAATAAATGTGTGCTTGAAAAAATGTTTAACAATTATCGAAATGATTGTCAAAAAACGTAGATAAATAAATAAATGTTTACGGAAGTGAAATTTTGTATGGCAGCAGCTCGGCTCAGTTTGCAGATGCCCTGTAACAGCTCAACAGAGTTGGAGCTTTAGCAGTAGATGAGCTGCAGCAGATTCAGTGCAACTATATGTAGTACATTGACAGTAGCATCCTCTAGCAGCAGCTGTGGCTATAGAGGAGTTCAGTTATGAGTTACTTTGGTATACTGATCGTATATAGTTAACTAAATATATATATATATATATATATATATATATATATATATATATTTGTAAATATTTTTTACGGTTGCCAAAGTGAGCGAGATATTAACAACTGAAGTTATTCCTGCTGATCAACTTTTAGTAAACTTTTTCAAAATTTCTAAAAATATTTGTTCAAATGATACTGAACCCAATTTAGATTTATTTTATAAAGAAGAAAGTAGAGTTTAATAGAAAAAAATTGTAATACCTTAGCTCCATGACTCCATGATGACTCGCAGTATATACTCTAACCACACATCATGTACAGGGTATGCCCTGCCGTTTAAAGCTGTTGCCGGAAACGTTTTGCAGGACAACGGCAAGAGACAACGACCAACAGCAGCAACAACAATGTGTGTGTGTGTGTGTGAATGTTTGTGTATTTTTCATGCATTTCTTTTCACTTTTTTCTGCATTGTTGCCATTTTTATATATGCATAAAAAAAATACAAAAATAAAAAATAAATATCTATGCAATCTTATGAAATTTGGCTTCATGACAGTTGCCATTCGGCTTTAGGGCAGCTTGTTGGCCATTGTTGTTGTGGCTGTTGTTGCCATTGCATTATCATTTGTTGGCTGAGTGCACTTTAAATAATCGTTGCCTCAAATTGTTGCGTGTGTGTGTGTGTGTGTGTGTGTGAGGGGAGTGAGGGGAATGCTTTACCTTGACTGCAGCAATTTTTATCAAATTTTTGTTGCTGTTGTTATTGCGCCAGCTGCTCCACGACGTTGATGAGCTTTTTATGGCCAGGTCATTAGGGGGCGTGGCACGCAATAGCTGCTGCAACAGCCAGCAGCCAGCAGGAGCCAGCATCATCTTTTGTCTTGCCTGCTGCCATAGCATTAGCATCATCATCAGCATCTTCTTCGGCTCCAGCTTCGTTGTGGCTGCCTCTGCCTGGATCTTGATGCATCTGTGGCATTGTGGCAGCAACCAGTTGCCTTTGAACCGGTTTCGGGGCGTGGTCTGCGTGTGCCAGCAATTTGCTCGAACGTTTAACGATCTGTTTATGGGCCCCCAAATACAATAGTTGATTTGCGCTCGAAGGCGCAAAAGGGTTCCCTATGAATACCTACATATACATAGCTACCTTCATATCCTACCTCCACTTCAGCCACAATCAGCTACTCGAAATCTAGCCTAAAACTCCTTTTATTTTGCTGGTCTGGCATATTCAAGTGCATTGGCCATGAATTCCACATACAAAACAAACAAACAACAGAAATTCACATTCATCGCATTTACGAATACTATTCATACATTCAAATGAAGCACTCGAAAAGGAAAATAAAAGAATCATCAACAACAGCCCGGGCATGGTTCCACTGAACTAGTCAGTCAGCCTCGTCTACAATAGTTCATTTTACTCTATTCTCTTGCTTTCTTTATTTATTTTTCTTTCTTTCGCATTTACCTTTTGCTTTTGTCATTGTCAGTGGCAGTGGTTGCTGTTGCTGTAGACAGTAGCTTGCATAAATATTATGCGCTCATCTATTATCAGTTGATCTCTCTCTTGCTCCATCTCTGCCGTTAATTCAGTTTCCAAGAACGCAGCCCAGCCCAAGCCTCTCTCATGTCGACTCGCTCGCACAGCAGCCGCCTTCTAAGCTTCTCGGTATTTATGCGCTTTTCACAATTAGTATGAACGTTTACAGTTATTGTGTTGTTCCCTTTGGCGCATACACTGCGCGACAAGCTTTTAAGGCTGTCGAGAGAATTTGTACAGTGAGAAAAATTAATAGGTGAAATAAATTCATACTTATTTTATAAATTATGAATAATTTAAATTTATTATTTTTCTTTATTTTCTCTTTTTTTTTGTAGCGTTTCTTTTTTAGCATTTGCTGTTACGCTCGATTAAAGCTATAAAGCCTTTTGCTACCTCTCACCACGTCATGCCCACGCCCCCTTTCGGTGCTGCCGCTCTGGCATCAAGAAACCCTCTATCATATTTATGCACTTGGCATTTTTGCATTTATTGCCGCTTTGTTTGCCCTGCTGTTGCTGCCCCTTTGCCGTTGCAATGATTTTCAATGCCAAGCTACAACTCTTGCTTCCTGCAGGCATTCCCTTGGCTGCCTCTCTCTCTCCCTCTCTCTCTCTCTCTCTCTCTCTCTCTCTCTCTCTCTTTGCCCTTCCGCAGTCAGTCTTGTCGGCTTAGTGCGCAAGTTACCATCTCAGCTCTCAGCCCCCTCTGAGATGTTCCCAACCAAGCCGCCTCGCCTTGGTGCCGCTTGGATTGCCCTAGATCGTGTGGGCAAGACTTTCTGCGAAGCGACAGCTTCAAACTTCGAACGGGATGTCGCGACACATAGACAATAATATACATATATACACATAGACAATAATGTTAGAACGAAAAAAATAAAGAGCAGTCTGAATTAAGTCAGAGAAGCAAGCGGACGTTTAATTCATAAGAACCCTAATCGATCACCTAAGTCTGGCCGGATCATCCTCTGACCTGTAACTGGCGCAGCCGCACACAAAGAACCTACAATGAGGAATCGCATAATTACAATTACCATAAGCTATACAAATCTAAGTAAAAAAAAAAAAAAAGAGTATGTACATATAAAATGTAATAGAAGGGAGATGTTCTCATGTGTTAATATAAAGTATTAAAAGTGCTACGGTGGAATATAAAAAAAAAAAAAAAAAAAAAAAAAAAAAAAAAAAAAAAAAAAAAGGCCATACACGGCAACAAAATTCTATACATTTCAGTTGATTTAGCATGTTGCGTCGTATCATACGTTCAAGGCATATGAGCAGATAAGACCAACATGTCGTGAGAAGTAGTACAAACTTGTTGCATAAGACTCGTCGGCCGAAACAATATTTCAGATCGATCTATTGGAACGACTTACGACTTGTCGCACAGACATGTACGAATATCACAAATTGATAAATCACATAAAAACGAAAAGAACGCATAAAACGGAACTCATACAAACAGTATGAACAGATGAAGCCTACATGTCGTAGAAGTAGTACAAACTTGTCGCATAAGACTCGTCGGCCGAAACAATTTTCAGATCGATCTTTGGAACGACTTACGACTTGTCGCACAGACATGTACGAACATCACACATATCGGCAAGCTACATTTGATGGCAACATCGACCCTCGTTACACAGCTAACTACAATTCATCATTGATTTCACAAGAACAGTGCCACAACCACATTTTTTTTTATTACTTCTGTCGCGTGATAATCCTAACACAAAATTATCCGACGCCGCTGTTCTAATTCTAAAGAATTATTTCGCTTTTCGTCGCTGATGCCGCATGTTTGGCGCCACTAACGACACTCTAGAACACACGATTTCTGGTACCACTATTCTGCATTTCAGCAGAAACCTAGCGCTCAAGACTGACTTAACGGAATTCGATTTAGGCTGTCACTAGCAAAAATTAAATTCGATGTCTGGCGCCACTAATCTGTTTTCGGCACAATCTCCGTCGCTTAATTCCGCAAAATTTGCATAGCGACACAAATCCGTACCACAAAGCTACAAAATAATAAGATGCACAAACCTATTAGAAGATATAACAGAAATTGGTAAACTCGAAGTAGAAATTAAAAAATATCACAAAGATAGTAACCATAGAGGGATCGATGAAACTTTAGCTCACCTAAAGAGAAAAATCTACTCACCACAATTGAAAACAATAATTTCTAAATTTATGACTGCGATTTCCAAACTTTAAAATCGACAGACATCCGCAAAAACTTATATACCAAGAAACCGAAATTCCTTCTCTACCCATCAAATTCTCCATTAGACCTCTTACCTAAACACTAAAACCATTTTGACTTTTTGATAAATTTTCAAAATTTGCCTCAGGCTATACAATCCCAGCTCGTGTAGTTAATTATCAGATCCATATTTTTGGGACTCTTCGGAATCCCACAAAAATAGTTTGCGACCAAGGTCCGGAGTTTGCCGGAAAAATTTTCAAGTTTTGTGACCAATACATATTCAACTGCACATTACCTCTTTCCAACAGTATCGAGTAATTCCACAATCGAGAGACTACATTCAACACTGACTGATTACGAATATAGTAATAAAAAGAAAGAAAACTATACTGCGATCATGACGAAACCCTGACCGAAACCTTTTTACTACAACAACGCCATACACTCGGGATAATTATCTTAGTGTTCCAAGGCAGAACCCATTTATTTAATAAAGAAACGACGTTCGATAATCAACACATTTTTGCAAAAGTTAAACACCTTCAAACAAACCTTTCTAGAATAGCAGAGGAATGAAAAACAAATGGAATTTAGAATCAAGAGAGAATCAGGACCGACAGGAACCCTTACTTAGACATAGGGGACACGATTTCAGAAAAGAAAACAGACGAAACATTCCCCACATTTATAAACACAGTTTAAAGACACAGGGTACTTTTTTGAAAAACCAAAAGTCTATCTAAAATAAAGAAAAAGATAAGAATAAACATCAACCCCTTACATTAACGGTTTAACTTAAAGAGAACTGTAATAGACGACACGACGAGATTCAACAATACACTAGGAAAACAAAAAATTTTAAAATCACAAATTTATAAGATGCTAATCAAAACTTACCAAAATGTAAATATAAAAAAAAAAAAAAAAAAAAACAAAAAATTTTTTTTTCTTGAAAATAACATTTCTAAGACATTAAACGAGGAATTTATATAGTTCTAGCGTTAGATAAAAAAATTAACTTAGATTAACTACAATACTGTAAAAGAATTTTATCACACTATTTCTTACTTTTAATAAGAACAAAATTTATTTACCTAAATTGTAATACTAATCAAGCGGGCCTAATCAAACAATAACAAACAATAGCCCAAAGTCCATAAACTTTCAACACAACTCCAATAATCAACCAACAATCCTAAAAGCTTCTAGATGAAATGACAACATCAACAACTTAACAACAATTACTTTTTCGTGACTCATCTTTTAACAGTGGCATGTGGACCGTGAAGCACAAAATTTGTTCACGCCGATGGAAACACCTCAAACGGCGTCCAACTTCCATCGTTTTGCCGTCGCTTCCATAGGGGAGGAGTTACCATTCAGCTCTCAGCCCCCTCTGAGATGTTCCCAACCAAGCCGCCTCGCCTTGGTGCCGCTTGGATTGCCCTAGATCGTGTGGGCAAGACTTTCTGCGAAGCGACAGCTTAAACTCGAACGGGATGTGCGACACATAGACAATAATATACATATATACACATAGACAATAATTTAGAACGAAAAAAATAAAGAGCAGTCTGAATTAAGTCAGAGAAGCAAGCGGACGTTTAATTCATAAGAACCCTAATCGATCACCTAAGTCTGGCCGGATCATCCTCTGACCTGTAACTCGCACACCACCTCTGCTACTTCTGCT
This sequence comes from Drosophila paranaensis, assembly GCA_035047545.1. Taxonomy (NCBI): domain Eukaryota; kingdom Metazoa; phylum Arthropoda; class Insecta; order Diptera; family Drosophilidae; genus Drosophila; species Drosophila paranaensis. The sequence continues at coordinate 11,225,602 of JAWNPL010000153.1, forward strand.
TCTGCTTCTTCTGCTGCTGCTACGCCTGCTTCTTATGGCATTTCATACAATGCCCGCACAACATGCACTTCATTTCAAATGCCTTTCGCTTGCCGTCCTCCGGCCCGCGTGCGCCCTCTGCTTTACTGCATTTGCTCGGCCCATTTCATGTCTTGAAGTTATGCTTAGCATTGCCAGAGTCAGCCAGAAGTTAAGCCCGGGGCTCAGAGCACTTCCTTCCTGCCTTGAACTGGTTTGTGGGCTCCGCTCCGTCCACGTTGCACGTTGTACGTTGTACGTTGCGTTGGGTAAACGTTTAACTCTGCTGATTGATTGCAGTCAACAATTGTTTGTTCTTTATACAACATTTATTTCCAGTTAGGCGGTTAGTCATAGGCTTTTTTTCTGCTGACTGAGTGGGCGTCTCTCCGCTTTGTTTGGTTATGCTAATGTCTTTTCAGTGCAGCTTTCGACTTTAAGTTTTTGCTGCTGGCCTCTTGCTATCTTTAATTGGCTTTCCCACTCATTTATTGTGTAGTCGTAAGCATTGTTTGTTGTTTCCCTTTCTAGCATAGATCAATTTACACAGAAACAAACACACACATGCCGATGTCTGTGCCTAGCCACGCCCACATCCAGCCAACTATTATAATTGGCCGAGTATTTTCAATGTGTTCAATGATTCATGGCCGTTTTGATTTTATTGCCGCTTGCATTTTGCATTCTGCATTTTCTGCTGGAAAGTACTCTGGGAAAATTGTTATGTGAGTTTTGTGAGCAATAAACTGGCAATTGCCGGCAAATACGGGGCACTGCTAACCACCTGTAAGTGGGCAATTGCATGGAAACAGTTTGGCCATTCAATATGCACAGCCGGCGAGGGTTATGCATATGTACAATTCCAAGTATTACACGCGCTTTGCTCTTTTTAAGACCAAACTGCAAATTGTTTCACAATATATTTTAGAGCACCGCACACAAACACACACACACACACACACACACACACACACACACACACACACACACACACACACACACACACACACACACACACACACACACACACACACACACACACACACACACACACACACACACACACACACACACACACACACACACACACACACACACACACACACACACACACACACACACACACACACACACACACACACACACATTGAGCTTAGTACATGCTTGGGCATGCAGAGCTTTTGGGAGCTCACTAATACTTGTGCATTTAGTAATGAATTGAAATATTTAATGCTTTTACAATGTTTCTAAATAAATATCTCACTCCCAATTTCCTATTCAAATACCCAACTAATTATCGTCGAGTCTATATCAATTTTCATTTAATTAAAATCCTTGCTGGCTGCAGGCGAAACGACAAAGTGTTCAAAAGAACGATTGACCCCCATCCCTAGAAAAATAGAGAGAGAGAGAGAGAGAGAGAGACAGAGAGAGAGAGAGAGAGTGAGAGTATAACAAAAAAAGAGCAAAAGAGTTAAACGAATTGGACGCTTGGCTGCATTTATTACTGCCTTTTTAGTTACGGAAATTGATTGACATAATAAAATAATCCTTGAGAGTTAATTGAAATGGACGAGGCGAGCAAATAGAGAGAGAGAGAGAGAGAGAGAGAGAGAGAGGGAGGGAGGGAGAGAGACAGCTGTATAATGCGTGGCAGGTGGAAAAAACAGATGCAAAAACAACAGCTAAAGCAATTAAATGAAATTAATGCGAATTTTATTGAAATCAAATTTAACTGACAAAAATTGATAAAAAAAAGAAAAAGAAAATAAAAAAACCTTCAAAACTTTGGTTAAATTTGCGCCAAATAAATTCGATTAGTGCGAACCGAACTGTGGGCGGCCTTAAAGCGGCACCAATTGAGTTTCCAAAATCGAAAAGAGAGAAAAAGTTACTCTTTTCGGCCATTACTCAAAAGTTCTGGTCTCTTGTTTGCCATCAATCAACGCTGGGCGAAAACAAAGCCAGAATTGTACAGAGCCGAGCACAGTTTTTAGTTCAGAACTTGAGCGGGAGTTGCTCGTGTTGTTGCTGTTGCTGTTGTTGTTGCAGTTGGGGCTATAATCTGCCCGAGGCTTACAATGCGGCAAGAAATTTTAATTATGGCTAGCTTAACGTACCAAACTTTAGGCACGGTCAGTGCCCAGCTGCGCTCCTGCTCGTGCACCCACAGCTCCCCAGCCCCAGCCCAAGCGGTACCCTTAGCCCTAAGCTCTGACGCCTGGCAACAACATTTTCGAATAGACAAAGTTTTTCGGCAACAATTTATTTATTTGCCAAAATAACAACAGTAAAAGCAACAGCCAAATAAGGAGAGAGGGAGAGAGAGGAGAGGATAGCCCAGTAAACCCTATTTGAAACCCTTTCGAGTTTTTGGCAATTATTCGCTGCTAGGACATCTTGTTGCCCAACTGTCAAGCATTTTTAATTGACTCGCAATGCCCCTGGGTGCCCCGAAGTCCCGGAATCAAACACGCATTTGAATCCAATTTTAATTGCCCTCACACTCTGTGTGTTCCTCTCCCTCTCTCCATCTCTCTCTGGAAACTGGATTCAAACTTGGTCAACAATTTATTGGAATCGCCACGTTTTTTGAAGTTTTTGTTTTCGCATTTCGCTTTCCATGCGCTGTATTTAATGAGAGTTGGATGACGAGGGGTGTATTGGTTGGGTGAGTTTATGTGACATGCAGTAGGAGACATTCCTTATAGGAATTCATAGCTAAGAAGTCCTGAGAACGATCTTCCTTAATTCCTTTCAATCTCTATCTACATCATAGAGTTACTGAAATCCAAGTTACAGCTGAAGCCTTATAGCTGATCAACTGCGCATTATTGAATGCATATGTTAATCGATATCGATATACAGTTTTAGCTACAGCTCGAAGACTCTACCAGCTAAGACCCTACATCAAAGCTCACATAGGGTAATTGCCAGTCGAGCCCACTCGACTTTTACGTTTTCCCATTTCTCTGTTGTTTTTACAAACCGCCGTGCGCTCTGCCGTAAAATTAATGCTCTGTGCGGGGCGGGCACGGGGCGGAGCAGGCTTCGGCTTGAAGCAGTTTTGCCCTTTTCCCTGAGCCGTGCTCTGTTGTTTTTTATCTCTTCTATTGTTTTCGTATATTTCCGGCTCAATTGTTACACTAAATACTTTGCACAAACATCGGCGCAAAAGTGCCCGAAAACGGAACCAGTTCGCTCGCATGTCAGCTCATTTGAACATATGCTAATGCCCCCGAGCAGGAGTTGCTGCCTTGCTGCCTGCGCTTCAGTTGATCTCTAATAACATGTTCAAGCAAATTGTCTATATAGCGAGCGTCGCATCATTATCAACGCTTGAGCGCTGGAAAAAAACCGTAGCGAATGCAAATGACGAATGACATTTGATATGCATCTATCTGTAAGATACTATTCGGGCATATGTGGGTTTACGACTCTCCGAATGGGTTTTTGGCCAGCTGTCGGGTGTAATTGGATTTGAAATTAATCGCTATAGCTGGAAGGTTTAAGGGTTTGACTTGATATGTAGTTAGGCAGCTATTTAAGCTGACGATTCTAATGAGAATTGGTTGAGTGAAGGCTAAGTAGCTGGCGTAATGGCTATGAACCATTAGCTCTTAGCTCTTAATGGACAGATCATTAAAATTGCAGAGAGAGATATGTGATGTGCTTACAGCAGGAATTAGGAAAGGCTTTTACTTTAATCTAGTCAAACTGTAAATTGATTATCTCTTCGACTAATCAGCATTGTACGGTTATAAAAGAGAAAATAATACACTTTCAAGTGGATCTAGATGAGATTGAATAGCATCTCCGATCCAGTCAACACTGTTAGCTATCACATTTCTTTGTTAATCAACACTACATACTAAACAAAAAGCAGCTTTAAGCATCCATCCAACAGCTTCTGCGGTGAGCTTTCACAAACAACACTTATTCTCCTATAAAATAAAATATTCGCATCTTTTTATATCCGATCCGACTGCCCAGCAGCAATTGACTTCACTTATAATCTTGTTCGTCTGTCGCGCAGTTATCAAACTGTATTTTAAATGTCAATTCGGCTTTTAAATCTTATGGGCAAAAAACTTGCGACAGGTTAAATTTGATTGATTGCGCCCCGCTGAAAAATTGACGATGCGACCATGTTAAAAACTTTAATAAGTTTAGCAACGCCTGCGCCGAAAAAAAAACTCTTTTACAAACTTTCCCAAAAGTAACAGCAAAAAAAAAAAAAAAAATACCTTGAAGCAAATATTCAGCGAAAAAGTTAATTAAATTGAAAGCATTCAATGGTTGCCATAGCAACAATAAAAACAACAAAAAACACACACTTTTACAACATCGAAAAATGTTTCATGCAAATAAATAGCAAACAAATTGAATCCAATTGCGAATAGAGCACTGCAAATAAAATAATGTAAATAATTGCAGCTACCAATTCGTGCAAAAATCCATATATATATATTTTTATTTATATTTATATTTATATATAAAATATGAAAATGTCAGAAAATGGACATGACACAAAATATCCCAGAGCTGATACTTGGCTATCGTCGGTTATCAGTTTTATGTATGCCACGGGTTGTCAAGGGAAAATACTCAGAGTTTGGAGATACTCTGCATAAGCTAAACTGAAGTATAAAATATATAGAATATATACATGTAGAACATGAAAAATAAAAAATATATATATTTATGTATAAAGAAATATTAAATATATATTGTAGTTGTTACTCATTCAAATGTTCTAAAGTATACGAACTAATATATTTATTTATTATTTATACATACATATATTTAAAAAAAATTTAAATTTTGTTATCTAAGTTTTCATTTTATATATCTAAATTTATTTACATATTATATTTTTAGATTTTTAAGTTGCATTTTTAGTACTTGCATATGGAATAGAAATCCTAAAAAAATATTTACATTTTAGCAAACGCAAAAACTCATACCAGCTAGCATTTGTTTATGCGAAAAAGTATATTTTGTATTTTGAATGCATTTTTGTATTTACAGTAAATATAAAGTATTATTAGAATGTATTCAGAAAATTATAAAACAGAAAGGAAAAGCAAAGAAAAATCACATGAAAGAATATTACATTCGATTTTACAGTGTCTCGACCGAGCAGCGGCATCAGATCAGCATCGATAATTTGTATGCCGCGAGCTGCATTCATTTGTTAAACCTTTTTACACACTTTATTGAATGCAGTTCACGAAGAAGCGGGAAAAATGGTGTGCGAGAGAGAAAAGCGTGAAAAAGTGAATGAAAAATGGAATCGAATGTAGTTGTAAATGTGAAAAGCGCTTTAAAATGCGCTGCAATGCGTCTTGTTAATTTAATGCAATTTATATTGAAGCAGAATCCTGCCTCCGCTTGACTTGGCCCCGTTTGTTGATTGCGGGCCGTTTGTAAGGATTGCGGTTGAGCAGCCTTTTGGACAACTGCCACGCAACGCAGCGCAGCTCAGCTCAGCTCAGCGCGACGCAACGCAACGCAATGCAATCAGTCGACAGAAGTGTTTGTGCCACAAATGATTTTGCGAGCAGATTGCCTGCCGGGCGCTGTCTATTGTGATTATGCGATGCCAGCTGACAACAGGCCCCCAGGCAGGGTGACAGGGGGCAAGGGGCGCCGAGGCGTGGCGCAGTCACACGGAAGCGATGACAGCGGCAACAGCAGCAGTAGCAGTAGCAGCAGCAGCAGCGGCGGCAACAACAATAACAGTTCATTACGGTGGCTAGAGAAGTCAGGCTAGGATGAAGGCACCAAAAGACAGCAAAAGCAATTGCAGCAACAGAGCGCAAACTGCAAGCAATAGCAGAAGCAACAGCAAAAGCAAAAGTATCTGTCAGATACAATTTTCAAATTGCTGAGATACTCTCACGGCATTTTGTACGCTTGCTTAAGCCCCACACGCAGAGACAACAACAACAAAAAAATGCGGAAAACTGTGAAAAGCCATGAAAACTGTTAACTGAAATCAAGTCGGCGCCTCAGGTGCTGGGAAAATGGCAAAAAGTTGCCAGCAATTGAAATTATGCAATTGCAAAATTTCACTCAACTGCCGTAAAGTTTGTGTTTAGGCCAACAACAGCCTTGGCCCAGTTCAAAGTTGGCACCCAGCAAGATAAAGAGAGAGAGAGAGAGAGTGAGAGAGAGGGAGACAGCTGGAAATAGTTAAACATAATTGCCATTCATGAGGTTGTCTTATCGGGGCGCTTCCATCGGCTAGCCACAACGACACAGGATCAGGATTAGGGCTCAGAGTCAGGCAGCCAGACAGACAGGCAATTGGGTTTAGTTTTAATCCACTGTTGACAGTTGAAAGGCCCATTAAAACGCAAAAAGATATACAGTCAAAGATACTGAATGCGGATGCCCGGTGTCTGATGTCTGATGTCTGATGGCTGATGGCTGATGGCTGATGACTGACTCACAGCCCAGATAAGGTTAGAAAGTCATTCAATTAACGTTCGCCCAGTAGTCAGCAAAATGTCACTTTTGACATTTATTAACTCACAATTCTTGTTGCCCTCTCCTCTCTCTCTCTCTCTCTCTCTCTCTCTCTCTCTTTTTCTCTCTCATTCTCTCTCCCCAGCAAGTCCTTGCCATTAAGCAAACACTTCTGGCCCAGCCAATTGTTCAATGCTTATGCGGGCTCTGCGACCAGAATACGAATAACTGAAATGCGACTACGTGAAGATAAATGGAGATGCAGAGCGGGCTTAGGGTTGAGTGCAGATTTAGCAATTCATAGACGCCACTGATAGCAGAGAGTTGTTGCCCGTGTCCATGCAGGCTCACCCAACCCATGTTTTAATGCGATTTCTGACATAAGACCATATCATATTTAAGTGTTTTCCGAAACTTGAATTGATGCTCAAATTCTAAGAATGCCATTAAATGCCAAAAGCGGCTTAGTCTCAATTTTAATTCTTCTTTTTTTGTCAACCACAACAATTCCCTCTGCAGTTGGCGCTCGCAATCAATCAGCTTTGAGGCATTAACAAATGAGAAATTCCATTTAAAATATTTCCTTCGCTCTTGTCAGTCGTTATTTGGGTCAGCCGACCCAGCAGCAGCAGCAGCAGTTCCCAGCATAATTCGATATGTTGTCATCGCATTCCATGCCATTCTCGCTATCTCTCCAACTATTCCTATCCAACTATCTAGCTATCCATCTGTCTTTAAAATGCTTCTATTGACAATTTAGCTTTCGACTGTCGCTTCTCTAATTTCGCACTTGACGCAGCGCAAAACCGATTGAGTAAGAGAGATAACTAGAGGGAGCGAGTGACAGAGGGGGCCCTCACACTTTTCATTATGTTGCGTTTAGCATTTGCATCACATTCGCGACATGTTGCACATTCTTTTTTTGTTTTATTTCTTTGGCTCCTTCTTTTTGTCACTTCTCTTTTACGCTTGGGCGCTCAGCGCATTTCTCAGCGGGTCCATTCACATCGCTGCCAATGTCATCTGTCAATATTGATTTAAAATCAATTCATCTGCAACTGCCGCCGCTGCTGTTGCTGCTGTTGCTGCTGATTTGGCTGCAGCTTGAGCTTTTCATTAGCCGTCGCGGAAAGTCGGTCGCGGCACAGTTTACTTGCTGTAAACATTGTTATGCGTACGCCTCTCCCTCTCTCTCTCTCTCTCTCTCTCTCTCTCTCTCTCTCTTTGTCTCTCTCACTCGCTCATATTATTAAATTTGATGTATGCATGCTTGCTGAATTAATCAAATTTAGTGCGACGCGCCCCGAAACGAGCGCCAGTCACATACATAGTCAGAGACAGTTGGATAGTTGTCAGTCAGAGCCAAGCCCTTTTGAGTCGCGTCCATGACACTTGTCCATCAGCTGGGCAAACAAGCTGGCCCAAGTCATGAGCCATGGCTAGACCCGCACCTATCCCTCCTGCTGGTCTGCCTGCCTGCCTGCCTGCCTGCCTGCCACTCATTTCAATTGAAACGAACGTCATTTGAAACGTGTATACCCCGCCCCGAAACGTCAACGAGCTCAACTTCAACCGCAGCGATTACGATTACCAACCCAGTTCTCAGTTCGCAGTTCTCATTTGCCGGAGTTCAATGCTCCAATATGCAAATTGAGTCTTGTTATTGCTTTTGCTGCTGTTGTTTGTGGTTGTTGTTGCTGTTGCTGTTGTTGTTGCTGAGCACGCACTGCAACAGCAACAAACATCTTTTAAAGGCGAGCTTAAGCGCCGCTTTGGCCTCGGCTGGCCAACTTAAATACAATTTTGCGGCCATGTTTTTTAAGAATTACAACGCGAAAATACTGTTAACTTGGCCCTTACACATGCAAAGCCCCCATCGAAATCCACGAAATGACCATGCAGTCAGTCGTACGACATCAGCCAGCACAAACACTCACTCGAACTCGGCATTGATTAAATCGTCGCCGCACACACCATTCCCCGAATTCCCTATCAATGAAATGGGCAGCTGAAATTATAGAGAAATTAATAGGGTAAAAGAATACTTAAGCCTTTAAATAAATATATAATTATTTATATTTAAAATTATTATTTTATAATTTTTAAATCAATTCACAGTAAAAATATTTAAATACAAACTAAATAGTTTGCAAATTTTAATGAAAAGTAATTTTAATATTTATAAATTAACTTAAAAGTTCAACATAATAATTTTAATGTTTAATAATATTTATATATTTATATTATTACTATTTTACATGTTTTAGTTTATCTTCAATATTTCAATAAATACATTTTTAATAATAATAATAATAATAATAATAATTCTTGAATATTTTCTTTTTTTTCTGTCTTTTCCACTTTTGCCAATTCAATACTTTCTTTACTAATTTTTCTTCCAAGAATTTCGCTCACAAATATATCTGCAATAAAATATATTTTCACAGCCATTTTTCGCATATTCAAATATATTTTACAAAGTAAACGAAGGCAAATGAAATGAAGTCATAAAGAGCTGCTTGATATATGCTTATATTGAAAGGAATATTATGCACACACACATAAACACTCACTCACACTCACACAGACCTATATATATATTTGCACACATTACCAACAGCCTTATAGGGTATCAAAGGCTTTGCTGCTGCTGCTGTTGCTGCAGCTCCTGTTGACTTCTCATTTCAATTGCATTCAGAACACTTAACAATTTACTACCAACTACGCAACCGAATTACACAACAACGTATGTACTATCGTATATAGTATACGTATATATGTATGTATGTTGTATATGTTATATATAAATTTTCACGCAATAAAGTCAATGGCTTTTAACTCGGGTGGGCAGAGGAGAGGACAGGCACGGCCCGGCCCGTTTATAACGCAGTAAAATACATATCAAATTCATTTTTTCCAACATTTTCATTAAGGGACGCAAAAAATGAATTGAGTAGCGAAGCGTTGGGCGGAAAAATTGTCGTTAAAAAATGACAAACAGTAAACACTAAAAGTTTTTTTTCATACGAAAAACAAAAGTGGAGAGAAACGTGATTAATCCGTGTGATAGTCGAACGCGTTTATAACAATTTAATTTGAAGTTTATTTGTGTTTTATTTTTATGACCAATTTGAAATTGATATGCGCAGCAATTATCGATTGAAGAGAGGCGAAGTACTCATCGTTGCAATCCGCAATGCCTATTATATTACAGCATTTTAATTAAAACTCACATTTAACAATCATATTCCGAGTTAATCGCATGCTCAAATTTGTGAATTTTATAATTTGACCGCAAAATATGCGAAACAATTAGACAAATTTTGTGTGTGTGTGTGTGTGTGTGTGTGTGTGTGTGTGTGTGTGTGTGTGCATTGTAAATGAAATTACTTTACAGTTTTATTGGCCCATTCATATGCAAATGCGTGCGTTTAACTCCATCGTCGCACGACATTCACTCAATTTGCATAGATGAAGAAGTTAATAATCGTTTACTTGTGTCTTTGACTTATCTTTTAGACTCGCATGTAATCAGCATTAAGACTTTACGCATTCCATGCCTGTTTGCGAGTGTGTGCGTAATATTAAATTAAATTAAATCCAGGCATAAATTTCGAGTAAAATTTTAATTGCGTGTGTGTGCGCGTATGCCTAACAGTTATGCTTAAAAAGACAGATACATACATATGTATGTGCATGTGATATATGTATGTATATGTATACACCCATGTGTATATTCGCATCTGACAGATACTTGACTCGCTGTCTCACAGCTACTTCTGCAACGCCACCCACTCGACGAGCACGTGCCCGAGTTACAAATGAACCTTGATTCGGTTCTGACAGGCGCCGGCACGAAAATGAAGTTCACTGCCGAAAATGTCTGCATTATTGCTACTGTATGTATATATTAATTAACAATATCGAAATAGCTAATTAGCACTTTATTTAACCATCAAAGTTGTTTCTGTTTTAAATTAAATTTAGTTACATTTATGGAGCAAGATTAATTGAGCGAGATATGGAGATGAGGCATTTGATTGATAACTATGAAGCCAAAATAGAATTGTGGAGTTAAAAGCAAAATATTTGAAGGCACTCAGAATAATTTAAAATATTTTGTATAAGTACTACAAATGATGATAATGAAGCAATATTAATAATAGAACTGAAAGAAAAGTTAAATTTTCGTAATAAAATTGACAGCGCAATAATAATATTAATAGAATTATACATAAAGTAAATTTATATTATATATTTATATATAAGATAAATAAATAAAAAATAATAATACAAAAAATAGATAAAAACTATAACTATAATAGTAAGAAAGTTTTCAATAATAATCTTATAGAATTATTAAAATAGATTATGATCAGCCATCTCCATTAGCAGCGACTGAAATAGCTTATATATGCTCATCCAATGCAATTCATTAATTCAAATATTAATTGTTTCCTTGTTAAGCTTACAATTTTGAATTGCTTCCTTTAGAATTTATTTCTGAAACCACAAAGTACCTAATTGTTGTAAACTAAATTGCTTTTCGTCCAATTTATTATTAATGTATTTCAATTTTCATTTGCATTTACAACTGTTTGAGCACAATGCAAGGATTTTCCATTCGTTGGTTGTAGTTCTTGGAAAATCGACACTTAAGTAATAGACATTCATTAAGGATAAAGGCCAACCACACACACACTCACAGACCGAGAGAGGGAGAGCGCGTGTGTAAACAGAATGTGTTTAATTTGGCAAAGGCCTAAAAGACGTGGCCCAGACCGAAAGTCTGAGCTGAAGAAAGTTACATTAAGAACAACAACAATTTAATTACATTAAAGTTGGCTCTGTTTAATCAGCAACAATAACAGAGAATCCCACATGTGGCATGAGGCACGGGGCATGGCCCCCTTTTCCAGCTCGGCATTTGGCTAATTGATGTGCCACAAAGTTTAAGCAAATATCAAAGAACGTTTCGTGTGCATTGCTCGAATGCTCGCAGGCATTTCGAAAAACAATTTAGCTCAAGTTTTTAGTTTCTGGCCAGATGCTCTAATTCACTTAGCCCGACTGCAACTCGAGACTTGTCAAAGTTGCGAAAAATAGTAATAAAAATTAAATTTTGTAGAAAATGCCAAGAAAAGTGCCAGCAACAAATTGCGATAAAAACCTGAGGCAGGGAAAATGTCAACAAAGCTGAAAGCTGACAACAGCCGAAAAGAAGCAGCAGCTAAGCCAAGGTAAACTCTAACAAAATGGGACAACTGACAAGAGTGAGGGAGAGTAAGGGAGAGTGGGGGGGAGATGGGAAGCTGCAACACGTGCAGTCAATTTGGTGTTAAGAATAAAAAACAACAACAACAAAGCTTTTTGGCTATTATTAAATTTGCGAGAGACCGACTAAAAACTTAACATACTAAACTGCCAGCTGCGGCGGCCACGCCCAGCGCCCCTTTCAGCACCTGGCTGAAGGCGAGAGAGAGAGAGAGAGAGAGAGAGAGGGGGACGAAGCAACATTTGAATAATTACTAAAGTTGACTGGAGCTGTAAGCGAGTGCAGCAGAGTCAGAGCAGCAGCAGCAGCAGCAGCAGAGGCGAAGCATGCAGCACTTTATGCTAGCTGGCGATTTATGTGTCTCCAAAGGCACATGGATGGATGGGTGTGTGTGTGTGTGTGTCTGTGAGTGAGTTGTGTTGTTATGCTGCGCTTAAAAGACGTGTGAATTTATGTAGTGAGATGCATTTTAAGTGAATTAAATTCCCCAAGCTGCGCACAAAAAAAAGAGCAGCGAAATTCGATATGGCGAATCATTTATACACTGCCAAGCAAGGGCTCTAGGAGATGGGAATGATGGTATGATGTGGGCAGAGTTTGTGAAAGATGGATATATTAATAGTAAGGATAACAAAATAGAAATATCTATTCATTTTTCCCATTTAACAGTAATGAAAGGGTCAAAGAAATTTGTTTAATGCTCAAATATCAATCTTAGCTCGATATAAAAAAATATATGAAATATACAGCTATGTATACAGCTATGGTAGATATATAATATGATGCTACAATTCAACTCATACCTGAATATTACTTTATAAAAACTAAAAGCATTGAGTTAGTTCTTGTGTTAAGAATTAGGTTTCCATAAGAACAGAAGCACTCTAGCAGACGAGCCTGCAGCCTTAGCTCTTCATACTGAACAAGATTATATACATATATATCCCGAAAAACTTCTCTGCTTGCCCATAAGACTTCGCTGCTTCTGTCCTCACGTTACCCATTTCATCTCAAAATAATGAACCCTCTTTGAAGCGCAAAAAACTCACTCAAATGCAGTTGACAAATGTTGCACGCACATGTTGCGGCAACATGTTGCGAAGGCTCAGTGCCAGCGCAACATGCGAAGCATTTTCAGCAACCATTCGCTTAGGGTTGCAAGCGACTGCTTGGCAAGCAGCCAATGGCTGCAAAGCCTAAAGATAATCTTAAAAAAAATTGATGGCTTTGACGCTGCTGCTGCAGCTAATGATGTTCATAACGACAACGGCGATGATGATGATGATGATGTTAGTTGACGATGATGCGTGGAACAACCCTGCAGCCGCAGCGCTAGCCAAAGCAAGCCTAAACCAATTTGGCACGCGAAAATTGCATTACAGCTGGCAAATTTAATAAACCAACAAACCGAGAAAAGGGGGCGAGAGAGAGGGAAAACTCAGAAGGAAAACGCCTGGCCAAAGAAACACAAACAACAACAACAGCAACCATAACAGCCGGAGACAACCCCAAAATGTTGTCAGGGTTGTCACGGCGCACCACAAATGCTAAAAATTTCACAGCCTGAACTTTGGCTTCCATTTTTTGGCTCTTTCGGAAGGGGCCCAGGGGTTGGTTGCCTCACTTTTTATTCGTCGACGGGGATAAAATCAAATAAATAAAGCCGCGCGCACATTTTTCGGCTAAATGTTTGGCATATTTCGGTGCGTGTAGCATTTGCATCGCCATTTTTGATTTATGCCGCATAGAAAATGGAAATTTATGTTTTCGGCTGCGGCCATTAAAACGTGAGCTAAATATGGATTCTGCTGGACAAGCTGGCTAGCTGCAGCCACATCTAGCATAAAGGCTAACTGCCGAATTGCACAGCAACTATGCCACGCCCATTAGTTAAGAGCCGCCTTAAAATAAATAAATATGGCTAAATTCTGGTGTATAGCTCAATTTGGCTATTATACAGAATTTGATCGACTATAAAAATGAACTCACAAATTCAATCCAAATTCCAATTGTGGCCACAGACGCCACACACACACACATACACACGCACACAGCTACAGTTGTCCCCCTCAGTGGGGGCTGTCAACATCTATTCAATCGCTATTTAAAATTCCATATCCAAAATCACAGCGCATACAGGAATATAGATAGTCTATGTGTGTGTGTGTGTGTGGGTGTGACAGCAGCAACGCGCTGTTGGCGACAGGTGAGAAAATCTATTGAAAATTGTAGTTAAATATTTCAATGCCACGCCCACCCACACACATGGAGAGTAGTGAAAAGTGCATGAGGCAAGTTCATTAGTTTGATTGTTGTTAGCTGTTTTTGGCTGTTTTTGTTGGCGCTTCTGCGAGTGAGTGTGGGCGTCAGTTATAAAGAGAACCTGCTAACCGCAAACGTTGCAGGCGAAAAGCTCGTGCATAGTTGACAGCAACAGCAACAACAACACCTGTACAGGTGTAAAAAAACGAAAGGCGAAAATATGAAATATTTTCGAGTCACTCTTCTTCTTCTCTCTCTCTCTCTCTTTTTTTTTTTTTTGGCTCGTTGCTGAAATGCTTTTGGCATTAAAATGAAAATAACGTAATTCGTAATGAAAGCCGACTTCAAAACATGCAGACACTCGCACAGGCACACAGAGAGAGACACACACACATACAGATAAAAAGTTGTTTCTGCATGCTAACATAGACACTCACTCACTCACGCATTCACACACACACACACACACACACACCCACACACACCCACTAATGGATTTATGCAATGCTTGCAGAATTGTAAAAATTCCTTTGGCTCCCGCAATGCCCTGGAACACGTAGACCACAAAGCGGGAGTTTTGGGTTAAGAGAAATATATGATGAAGTATATGAGGTGTATATGAGGTGTGAAGAGTTTTGTAAACTTTGACTTGAATAACTTATGCTATGGTAGTTTTACTGTATTACAAAACTGATTAGATTTTATTCCAGCAGTAGATTAGACAACATCAACTCGCATAACTCAACTTTTCATTTAGATAACCTCAACTAAACTAACTATTAAGTCTATATTGAATACCTCGCAGGGTAGGCTTTAAAAGTTCTTTAAGCTCTTGCTTAATACATTTGTGCTGCGCCTCTTTTATGAAATATTTCATGCTGGCTGGCACACTCTAAAGCTTTGATAGTAAGGTGGCTGACAGTGGCGAAGGGCAATAAAAATTCCACAATGGCATTAGCTTTGCAGGCACCAACAAACACACACACACACACACACACGTACAGAGAACACTTTGTGTTTGTTTGCGTGAATTTGCGGCACGTATTTGCGGCCAAGCAATGTCGCACACGCGCAGCGCTGCTAAAAGTGAAATGCAATAAAATAAAATGAAATGCACAGAATTTCGCACCAGCACATATGCACACACACACAGAGAGATGTGTGCGAATGTTTTTATTTATATTTATTTATATTTATGCTATTATTTACATACGAAGTCGCAGTCCAACTGCAGCTCAAAGAGGAGCGAGTGCGGGAGAGCGAGCCAACTGTACTCTCAGCTCGGTGCTAAATCGTATTACTGCACGCGATTCCCATGAAAGCCATTAACAGAGACAGCAATAGCAATAGACAGCCAGAGCCACAGCAACAGCAACAGCAACAGTAACAGAGACTCCGAACCAGTGCCCATATACCATTCACGAACACCCATCGACTATAGGCCAAGAAATATATATTTAGAGAAATTTGGGAAGTAGTTGGGAAATTAATTAAAGAAATTGAGAATACTATGTAAAATTATAAATAAATAAAAATAAATATTAGCTAAATTTGAAAACAGAAAATAAAAATATTTTAGTTTGAAAAATATTTTACTTAAAATATATATAAATCATATGAACTCTTAAATAAACATATTATTTATTTAAACCCACACTTAAGTCTGTATATCATTTAACATTCATTTGCCAGCATATTCCTGCACTATCCACAATTTATATATCAAAGTCCGAAATCCTCCTCCTGTTTCGCCAAGTGCATAATTGCCCATATATGTTGGTACATAACATATCATGCATACAACATTCGCAAATAGCTTCGTATGTAGACAACAGTTGGTGGCTATAATAAGCCATGCCAAAAAAGCGAAACAGCCCTTACCACTAGTCCACAACCCCCTGCCTCTGCCCCTACCCCTATGTGTGCCAGCAGCGAGCAGCCGCAAAAAGTTTATGCTTGCAGCAATAGGGATAGTACGAGGCACTGGCTCACTGGCTGGCTGGAATGTGACCCACAGTAATTAGTGTAATAAGCCTCAATGTACACAGACACAGACACACACACACACAACACATACACACATACGCACACATCTGCCGCACTTAATGTGTCTGTGTGAAACTGTGGGCAAACTAAATCCTTTGCATCAGTCTCCATGCAGCCATTTTGTGTGCTAGCCAAAAAAGCCAAAATCCAAACGGAATTGAACCAAAATGCCTTGCACAACTTTTATTTTCATTCCTCTTCCTCTTCCATTTTCTATCTTTTTTTTGGTATTTTGCAGATATGTGATTCGGTCAGAGATAACTTGCCAACTCCGAATCATATATCATCTTTTTTGTGCGGTGCTAAATGCTTTTTGCATTGGCGAAATTCAAGGAACTTGTTGCCCAACTAAATGCCACAAAATTAATAATAAAAGCGGATTTTGGCCATAGCTTTATCTTATTATAATTCTCAATTTAGATTAGGAATTAAAAAAAAACTAAATTGTGTTTTAATTGGCCTTTTGTCTGCTTGATGTTAGCTTGGATTCTCTAGTCACATCGACTCAAGCTGAAAAGTGATTCTTAGGCTATACATATGGCAGCTAAATTAACATAATGTTAACCGAATGTTAACCTCAGACAAATTTACATAGCTAATTTGTAAGCAAATTGTTATAGTTATGCAGTGGGTCTTATTAGCACACAAATTAACCTAGTGTCAACATAATGCTAACTCGACTAGGCGCCAGATAAATTGTTGTAAAATAACATATTTTTCAGCTAAATTTCTTGGCCTGTTTTTAGCACGAAAAAGTTAGTTAACCTTCAGCATAATTAACAGCTAGAACAAGTTTCTTTCTACTATTATTTGAACTACTTTAATGCAAACTGAACTAATTGAATTTTCGTCTTCTTTTGCTTGCAGGTAATTACAATTGATTCAATTGACAACGGCTCGTAGCTGGCAGCCACAACACAGTAAATTTGTAAGTGTTTTGCCACGCCCCCAATTAGTCGCGCATTTAGCAGTGAAGCGCAGACAACAACAATTATGATCGATGGCAAGCTTATGCATATAGTGTATATATATATTTGTCAATGGGGATAGAAAAAGAGAGTTTCTATTGAATTAAAAGTCCATCAAAGACTTGGTGGCCGCAAGAGCGGTTCGTGCTCTGTGATTGTGAGCGGCTCATGACACGACAAGCGAATCACTTACCCCCTGCGGTGGCTCGACTTCAGTCAGAGTCAGGCACAAAGGGCTACTTGTGGTTGGCTCCTTCATAAAAGTTAAAATGCAAATACAATTTGCCACTTAAAATCAACATAAATTGAAGCATGGACGGGCAATTGCAGGCACAGAGAGAGGTAGGGCGGGAGAGGGAGATGGAAGAGAGAGGGGTAGAGCAGGCGTCGAGGGGTTTAGTGGATGGGGAGGCCAATCGTTTCGTATTCGAGAGGCACTTCAAACAATTTACAACAAAAACGAGGCAACACACGCACACACACACACACACACACACACACAGCGCAGAGCGGAGAAGCCAAGAGATAAGAGACAAGCGACAAGAGTGGAAAGTCAGCAGAATAAAAATCAAATTCTAGGAGCATAAAAAAAAGTTCAAACTAAATATGTGTGCAGAGCTTGGGCGGAAAATTACGGAAACGGAACTCTGGCAAATTCCATGGAAAAGGTTATCGGAAAAATAAAGCTGTGCAGCGCAAGTGCAACACGACTAGGCAATACTCTGTACGGATAGAGAAGGGAAAGGGATCCAAATTCAATTACTCTACAAATTCTTAAATGAATTACTTAAGCTGTTCGAGTAGAAGTGAAAGCTTGAGTAGATAACTGAAAATTTGTTTATGCTAGCTTACAAATTCTCTTCCTCTCTCTCTCTCTCTCTCTCTCTTTCGTTATCAATTGCGTACAGAGTATTAATAGCAGAAGCAATAAAACACAAGTCGATGTATTCAACCATGGCTACAGATCCATTTCGGTAAATTTCATTTGATGGCTACAAATATCAAATGGGAGAAGCCAGCTTCAATTTGTTGCCAAGTAACGAGGCTTAAATAACACTTGCATGCGTACGGACATATGTCTGGGAAAACTTTGAGGGCGGATTTATTTTTTGAAGTGCATCAAATGTTGAAATGAAGTTAACAATGAGAATGAAAAGTTTTCTTTAATATGTAAACTAAGAACAGAAGTTGGAAATATTTTGCAGTGAACTAAAGGAAAAATAATGATGAGAATGTTTAAGGAGAGTTTAAACTTGAAGACTTAAAGATTTTATTCAATAAATTACGTTTTCATACACAATTTAGAAAATAATATTTAATAAATATTTCAAATATTTTATATATATTATACAAAATATTTAAAAATATAAAAATTGCGAATGGCAAGCTAAAATTAAACTTTAAATATTTATAACATTGAAATATTTGAAAGCAAACTAAATATTTAGGATTTAATTTTTGAATATTTAAGATTCTCTCCCATCAATTATCCTACTTAACCTTTCCCTTTGTCTGGTATTATCCTCAGCTGCTGTCGTGGCCCGAAATTGTGATATCTATATTTGATGCCAGCTGTTACTGATTCTCAAGCCATAATTACCCAGTCAAAAACGCACACACACACACATGCATAAGCAGGCGCAATTGTAGTCTCTAATAAATTCATAATTGACAACGCCCTTCAGTGGCCCTTCAGCTCCCCTCGGCAGCCCAGCCTCGTGCACATATGACAAATGCTGCGAGGCGGCGCATTTCACGCATAAACAGGCCGCACTTCCACATCCTCCAGCCATGGCCCGGGCAACTTCCTGCCACGGCTGGCGCTGCCGCTTTGCAAATTGCTGCGCTTCCTGCGCCGCTCGGGCAGAAATGTAAAAAGAAGGGTTGTCGCTGTACGCACAACCCTTCGGGTAATTGCAAAAACTATTAAGCCAAATTATGGGTTTTAATATACGAGGCGCATAAAATGCCGGCTGCCTGCCTGCCTGGCTTGGCTGACTTGCCGCCTCGGCTAAACCCCTCGACTTCGGCTGCACTTGAGTGTTTCAAGTGCCGTGAAAATCAAGCACACGCGAAATTATTATATAGATTTGCAGCCTGGCCGAACTCCGGACCCCGAACACCGAACACCGAACGCCGAACTCCCCCTCGCAGTTTGTTTGATTGCAAAATGTTTGCTCGGGCAAAAAAAAAAGCATAAAAAAGGCGCCGCTTCGAATTATATATGAAAAATGCAAGGGTAATATTTGCTCGAGCTATGCACGCAGCTCGCCCCCGCTCGCTCACAGATCAACAAAATTTTCACATAGAGTAGTTTTTTTTTTATGGTTGCCTTTCCCCCAATTGGCCCAGCTCTCTGTGGCATTCCCATGGCGCTCTTTAAACATTTCAACTCCGAGTCCTTCGAGAGACATAAGGTACAATGCAAAAAGAAAAAAAAGAAACGAAATAAAATTGAAAATTTGGCAAATATGAAAAAATGAAAAGTCATTTTCACATGCAATCGAGGGGGAAACGTGAACGTGGAAATTTTCCTCTTTTTGTTTTTGTTTTTTTGGTTAGTTAGTTTTATTGTTATTTGCTGTTTGGGGCGCTCGTAGTTGGGGGCTGCCAACTGCTGCATAATTTAAGCGATGTATTTAAGCGGAATTATTGACTGTAAAATTCGCCTGCGGTAGAGATGTGGGTGTGGCTTGAGGGCGTGCCCCACTGTGTGTGTGTGTGTCTGTTTATTTCCTGTGAATGGATGTATTTGTTGTTGTACGTTTGGCATTTTGGCCAATTCCATTCGTTAGTTATTTAGTCCCCTGTTGATTGGCAGAGAGCGGCCATTAAATCACAGATAGTTCATAATTTAAAACATTTCCGAAAATACTATATGCATTTTGGTCTAACATCCAGTCAAATATATCATTTTTTCACATTTTAATTGACATAATTAAAGCGCGGCTTGCATACGCTTGCTAATTATAAAATAATATACACAAAATGTATCTGCGTGTGTGTGTGTGTGTGTGTGTATTTGTGGGCATTCCGAAACACAACATGAACATGTTTGCTTAGTTTTAGCTGCTTGTAATTTCAACATGCATGTCAAACTGCGAGCGCACAAATATTTAGTATAGAATACTTTGTTTTTTGGCCAGACGCAACGGAGCATAATTTTAGCTTGAATGTTTGCATTTTGTTGATAAAAAGAGGAAAGAGCTTAAAATGCTTGTCTAACAAAACTAGTGGATGACACATGTTCACATATATTTGTCGGCTTGGCTTGTTAAGGCAAATATGCTTGGTCAATACAAATTAAGGAAACTGTTAATTAAATATTAATTTAAAGTAAATAGTTAAATACATTAATATATACATTTTATATATATTATTTAATACATAATACCAAAATTTATATAGCGATTTGTCAAAAGTATTCACACACCTTCAGTACTTGTATCCTAACTATCCACAAACTCCACAAGTCGAGCATTCTGACTTACCCACTCTTACTTATGCTAGAACAAATAAATTTAAATCTGCACTCACGTTGGCAGATTTAACTGGAATAGAAATAGAAATCATCTAAGCAATGCCTTATATGAATTCCTTATTTAAGTAATCACTTCTGAGCTTGTTTTATAGCTACAATCTTGTGGCCTGGCTGTAACAGCTGTAATCCAGTCTGCACTGCGGTACGCATACTCTCGTTCGCTCATCCCTCTCACTCCCTTTTCGTTCGCCCCATTTGCACTTGCAGCAAGCTCGGCCAAGAGATAAATTGCACTGCACTCGGCCATAAATTAAATATATATATAATTTTCTTTTCATTTTTCGATTTATTTTGTATTTTTTGTGAATCTAAGAGAAATGTTCGCTTGAACGCCTCTTAAGAATTGAGACGCTCGGCTCAGCGGACAGCCGAAGCATCCCCTCTCGACTACAGTCCGACTCGTGAGCAGTTGCTGTTCGCTCGAGTTGTAGCACAAACGGCGACTGTTCGCCGTTCGCTGTTCACTGAAATTTTAATAACTCAATTACGCACACATTTGAATTCATTAGCGCCACACGAAATAACAAAAACAACAACAACAACAACAGCACCAACAACCAGGGGCTATTGGCAGAAGGAAGATAGACGGGGCGAGGCGAGGTCTGTGCAGGGGATAGCGAGGGGCAAATATAATAAAATGTATATAAATCAAATTTAGCGCTGAAATGGCAAAAGGAGTGCGAGGATTTAATGAAAGAGCGGGACGCCAGAGCATCCTGGCATCCTGAACCTTTGTTAGCCCACGGGTTGCGTGTGCGAGCGAACACAGCTCACGGCAGGGGTTTCCTTTGCCGTTGCCTTTCTCTCTGTTTCTTTTTTTTTTTTTTTTTTTGGCAAGGGCTGCTTTTTGGAAAATTATTGCCTGTGCCGAAAGCATTTGAAAAACTAATAACCATGTACGCATTGCATAATAAATCAAGTACAGCAGCAACAACAACAATAACAACAACAGCAACAGCAATAACAATAGCTATTACAACATATTCATCTATGCAAAGATTTGGGAAAGCCGTTAAAATGCAGCTCACAACGCATAATGGCTGTCGCTCTTACATATGTTTCACTGTACTGCAGTACAGTACAAGCAGGACAAAGGCCCACGTTTCATTCACAAACAAATCGTGTTCCCTGGGTCTGGGCCATATTTGCCAATCGGCTAATAAGGTCAGCCTGCTGAGCTCAGGTAGCAATTGGCATGTGCTCTATAAAGCGTAAGACCCATCCATTGCGATTGTCTAATGCGGCTTAAGCTGCTCCCAAAACTCAGCAGCAGCCATTTGGCTAAGCGCTTCCTGCATTTGTGTGCAGCCAGAAAGAGAGGGAAAGACAGAGATAGGGAGAGAGAGCTGTGAGTGAGATTAGCTAAGGCTGCTTGACTGCAGTCCGCAGCGAACGCTTCAATGGATCGCAATCAGCTGGCAGTGAAGTTGAGGCTAGGGGCAGCTAATTGACAGCTCAGCCAGCGGATGAGGTCAGCTGGAAATCGATGGGATCGACTCACTGAGCAACACACACATAGAGATTTATGCAGGGCGCCGATTCAATTGAGCTGCCAATGTGCCTGTCAAGTTTTTTAGATTTTACTCCTAATGATGCGATCGTGAGTGAATAGATATTGTGGGGTAGCTCAGTTGAGAAAATCATAGTTGTATTATAGAAATTATAAAATATATTTAGATATTTTATATATTTTTTCTGAGAGTGAAAATAATTGAAAATGATTTCTCGCGTAACACAAATTTCTATATAAACAGATTCCAAAATGGCTAAAAATATTATAAACTGAGCAAGTGCTTCGCTTGGATTAGAATATTAACACTGAAAACATTTGTTTAACCAAAGACTTTGAGACTTAAATAGCAAAAATGTTTGCTAATCATAAACTTTAAATAGACATTAAACATTACTTTGTGCATTCATGTTTTAGCCACTAATTATGCAGAAAATATATATGTGCCAAAGCGCACTCACACACAGAAACACACACACACACACAGAGCCACACACTCACACACACCCACAGGCAACACCAAACACTGCTCGACGACCCTATTAATTAATTAAATTTTGAATTTTGCATTTAGCTACAAGAAGCAGATCAGCTTACCGCACAAATAGATATGAATGTAAATTAAGTACATATATATATATATATATATATATATATATATATATATATATATATATATATATATATATATATATATACAAAGAGAGACTAATGTAAGTGCGGCTGACCAGCCCGAGTATTTGGTTTCCAGTTACCATTGACAACTTCCTTGGCTAGCAGCTAGCTGCGTCCGCATTGTTGGCTAATTGAAATTGTAGCCGTTTGCTAAAAATAATTTATATATCAGCTGCATTTTGGGCAGCTCGCATTACTATTCGGACAGACACCTGTTTGCATTTGCTTGGAGTGGCAATGCGGTTCACATATCTAACAAGAGCCGAGCTATGTGGCTAAATATGTATTTGCCTTGGGGTCGGCTCATGATGTCTCAATTTCGAAATGGCCAAACTAATTACATCTCGACTGACAGTTGTGATGCTTTTGTTATATCCACTTTCAATGACATAATTCCTGGTCGAATTTCGGATGAGTGCCCCTGCTCGGAGACACCCTGACTTTTTACACACACTCTCACCCCGCTCAATGACATAATTAGGGTGAGCTACCCTCTTAATGCCTAGCCACACCCCTCGCTTGCCTGCGCAGCTGGCAGTCGTGGCGCAAACCCAATCAGATGTAAAGCATTACAGTTGTTAAATGAAAACTTTTGCTTTTTAATATCAAATTATGCAAATTTTTCATTGAGCTCGGTGCATTTTCACGCATTAAGCGACGAGCGCGAAGCGTCATGAAAATCACAAATGCAAGAATCAAATAAAGGAGAAAAAAGCAAGCAGAAAAGAAAGGAAAACAACAGCTAGCAACTATTTTGTGGCGTGCACCCAGGTGCGTGTGGGTGACACTAGGGAATACCCTGTATAATCAAATTAAATTTCTGTATTGTGTTTTTATGGAGTTGGCATCTCAGCAGAGTTTGATTTATATATAAATATAATTTTTCATTAATTGACATATATTACAAATATACAAATATATATCAAAAGATATATTTTTATACACCCAAAAGACGTTCAGTTCATATAATTAGTGAAGCTTGCAGGCATCAATCTAGCCCAAAGTTTCTTTACACAGAAACCTTCAGCCATTCTTAGGTCTCGGCCATGTCTACTCCACCTACACATACTTATTTACAGGGTATCTTAAGAGGGTGCACCTAGCATTTATTACAAGTCGCGCAGATCCCGAGGCGAACAACTGCTCTATTCATCCGCGCTTCGCCTTGGCGAACCATAAAAAATGCAAGTCAGCAACTGCAGAAATCCTCGTGGATTTAGCAGCGATATTCTCTCAATGCTTAAGCTAAAAGCTTTGCAGCGTTGAAATTTTTGCGTTGATTTCTCCAGCGTCGTCGTCAGTGCGGGAATTTTCTGGCACTCGAAGGATTTCGAAGCGGAGTTTGGGCGAAATATTCAATAGTCACAGATACTTCAGTTCATGAAAAATTCAAGCCATTTGCCCTGATTTTTATTAGCTAATCGAATCACACGTGTGAGTGTGTGTTGGCAGTGACAAATCAGAAATTAAGCTTCAATTTTTAATGTGACCTGAGCTGAGCTAACATTTTGTAGTTTGAGCTCTTTGCTGATTGTTTTCATTCACTGAATGTTAATAAGCCGAAATGCATATTTGATGCTCTCAGCTTGAGCTCGGAGCTCCCTCGTCTATAATAAGTTGAGTTCAGATAAGCAGTGGAAGTGGAGTAGACAAATAAGTTGGGGCTAATGAAAGTAGAAATATTATTAGTATACATTCAGTTGGGCACCTTTTTTTTAAATTTTAAATAATTTTAAGAAATATTTATATCATTTTATGCCTATTTCTAGTAGAACTTTTAACTCAGCCCAATCATGCATCACTAAGCCAGCTTTAAACTTTAATTCAAGTCTTTTCGCCAAGTGTATTATCGAACTGCCTGAAATGTTCGCAATGTGTTGAGAGAAATTCAAGTGTGGCCAGAGGCCGTCCGTAAAGCATAATTAAATATTTCAGCTCTGGCCGAACTGTCTTGAACAATTAGTGAAATTCAGTGCTCGAGCGGAATTGGAAACTGGACGGACCCGAGTGAAGCCCGGGCAAACCGCAAGGCGGCCAGCCAACTTGACAGGGAATGATTGAGAGAGGGAGAGAGGGGAGAGCCGTATCGACAAGGACAGCTCATCATCATTAACACCCAACGACAATTGTCGTAACTTGGCAACTAGGCAACCAGGGATTGGGGTTAGGGAACTGAAACTCTCTGGCATGTGGGTTGCCGCTGCTGCTGCTGTTAAAGTTCTGCAGGAATCGTTGCTGTGCCAGCATAATAATGTAGCCAGGGAATCGTTGACGACGTAAATCAATGCAATACACATATTTACTATAACCAATGAGTGTGCGAGTGTGTGTGTGTTTGTGTGTGTATGTGAATTGAAACAATCATTAATTAATGTCAATCGAATCGAAATGAAATTTTGCGACAAACGTTTTCCGCTTGAAATCAACGCAAATGAGCAGCCCTCGTAATTATCATCAAAAACATTATGAGCAGGAAAGGAGCAGCTAGGGGCAAGGGGTCTGCGGGTCTATGGCAGGTAGACCAAAACTCTACCCTAACTGCGCCAGACATTCGCCGCTCTGCTAAATGAAAATAATTCTCAGCATCAGTTCTTGCCAGCAGAACTTGGCTAGTCTGTGGCTGAAGACACAGAGACTGGGGATTGACGTAACGGAAGCGGAAGCAACGAAAACATGACAACAACTTTTTGGCAAAAAAGTCGCTTGCAAAAATCCAGCTGAATGTCCTGCAATTAATTATCGCAATGTTAGGGAAGATTTTTGGTTTCCTTCAGCTCTGCACACAGCAGTGTGTGCTGCATATTGATGTTGCCTTGAATCACCAAGAATTACATTTGCTTTCCGCACAAAAGCTAAGCTAGGTAATTGCCAATGATTGTCACAGAAAGCAGACAAGAAAATGCTGTGCAAAGAAAATACTGCGACTAAAATGAGAATCGAGCTGAAGCTGTTTGAATGCAAATGCAAGAAAAACTTCAAGTTGAATAGGTAATGAAAATATGAATGGAAGAAGTAGATAAGATAATTTAAGTTTGTCTGACACTGTTGAGGGGGACTCTTGGGTATTGTGAAGAAGATTAGTATTTGAGAAGGTTAGTATTTAGTGCTTAAAAAGAAAAAATACAAAAGGAAATTCGAAAGTCTTTTGGAGTATATGGAAATTCTCCCAAATAGAAGACATATATCATAGAAGCAGATTGTAACGCTAAGTCGAATATGAACAGGGTCCCATCATAATATCAATCACTCTGTCATTCTCCCTATCTCTCTCTCTCTCTATCTCTCTCTACTTCTCTGTCTACCAGTCCTATCTCTCAGTAACTCTGATTCAGTGTCTTTCTCGAGCTATACTTCTGTCTGCCACTCAAACTCTCAAGGTCTCTCTATCTGCACTTCCCCTTCTCTCTCTCTCTCTTTGTCAATCACTTGATCTCTCCAACGCTCTCTTTCTGTCTCTCTCTCTCTCTCTCTCTCTCTCTCTCTCTCTCTCTCTCTCTCTCTCTCTCTGGCCTTTTCAAAACTGTTTGCTTAGTTTCTTTTTAGCACACTCCCACTCTCTTTCGTACTTTCCCACAATCTACCTCTGCTCTCAGCATCAAACCGTATCTTAAATATTTAATGATATTCCGTACGTGTTGATCTCGTACTTCCATTTCCTATGCACGTCATGTGAATCAGATTTCCGAGAAGCGCAATGCTTACCTCGAGCTTAATTATAAATAAATTATATATGAATCGAATTACATTTGAAGCCCACTTTAAATGATGAAAAAATGACTTTTATGACTGGCAAATTTTTTAAAAGGGGCCGCAAAATATAATTTAATGAATTTCGGTTTCTTTGCGAGTTTTCGTTGAGTTGTTTTCAACTCTGCGGCCATTGTCATTTGAAACAATTGTCGAACCCTCTCCGATACTTGTTTTCTCTCTCTCTCTCTCTCTCTCTCTCTGCTCAGCCTTTGCGGCTCTCTGTCTGTCGCTGCATTGAATGGCAAGGCTTTCATAATATATTATAATGCATTCGCGGGCTTTAAAAAATATATGTAACTAGCATATATAGAGAGTCAAAGGCATAAAAGTGTTTGACATTTATAAGTGTATTTTGGACTTAATTAAAATAAATATATACTGAATGTGTGCTTAAAACAGAAACAACACGGCATTAAAAGTAGCTGCCGCCATGCCGCCATGCAGGGTGTGCTGCAACAGATGCGATATTAAATGACTGACGAATGTATTTTTGCAGACAGCAAAGTGTTTTCGCTTGTCAGCAATGACAACAGCAACAGCAACAACAACAACAACAATAGCACCATTTACACCACGAAACACAACATAATTGCAATTTAATGCAGTTTTACAGACTATCAACGCCGGGCTGAGAGCATCATTCGATACGTTCATTAATTAAAAATACGTTTCCATCTCTATAAATCTCCCACTCTCTCCCTCCCTCTCTCTCTTTCTTTCTTTTATCTCTTTCACTCTGTCATCAGAACTTTTCAATTTGGCAAAGCTGTTTTTCAATTCGCATCAAAAACAAAAACTAAGGCCTCGCGCCTGTCAAACAAATCGCAACATTTATTAAAACTAACGCCATCCGCCCACCTCTGGCCCCGGCGCCCTTTTAGGCATTGAAGCTTTTAATTAGAGCTGCCCTAGCAACCCCTACACTCGTGCTCACCCCCTTTCGGGCTGAGCAAAAAACTTATTCCATCATCATAAATCTTGACGCCGGCCCAAAGGTAGACGAGCTGCCTGGCCTGGCCTGGCCTGGGCTGGCCTAGACGAGGCGGCCAAGCGTGCGGGCTTACTCCATAATTAGCCCTGTCCGTAGAGCAAACGGGAAGTAAGCCCCACCGATCGCCCCTTCCGCCGGCTCCTCCTGCGCAGCACAACATAATTATGCAAAAGTGTGAAGCGCAGAGAGAAAAAAAAACAGAAAAGTGAGAAAAAAACACAAAGTTGACTAAACAAACAGTTTCTGAGCTCAACTTTCGCAACATAATTCGTTATTTATGACTTCAATTATGTTTGCCCGTGGCCAACGCGCGCATACACACACACACGCGCGCACCTACCTGTACACACACAGACACACACACATACAGTGTGCAGGTTAAACGGGCGCAGTGAGACGCATTTAACCTGCAGGCGGCTGTCAGCTAAAGCGCCTCCTGGCATGCTACACATTTGTCGCCACCTTCAATTGGAGTGTGAGCGACAGAGAAAGCAAGAGAGAATGAGAGAGAGAGAGAGAGAGAGAGTGCCACAGAGAGAGAGAGAGTAGAGATACTGAGCTAAGGTGCGGTCACCTTTCGCTTTTAATTAGACTTTCAACAAAGGTCCGAAAACAATGCCGCCTCTGCCCTCACCGCCACCGGCCACGCCCCCAACCTATTTGCAGTGACAAACGACAGCCCACACCTGGGAGTACTTTGCACACTCCACATTTATGATAAATTACCCAGGGTAAAATTTCTGAGACCGTACTTGACTTAAGGTGAGCGCCTTTAATCGCCTAATCGCATGTGTTCCGGAAATCAATTGCGACGCAATTTGGGACAGAAAATGCAAACTAACATTGAGGGAATGCCACTAATATGATGACAAGTTGAGCGGGCAAGAACTGCAATCATGTTGGAGACTGTAAGAAGTGAAAATAAAATAATAAAAATATTATGATAATGAAATTTGACGAAATAATATTCGAAAATAATATTTAAATAATATTTACAAAAAATTTTATTTTATACAACTAAATTAGTATAATTATTTCTGACTTGAGAGTGAAATTTAATTCCAAGAAATTGCTAAACAAATTGAAAAATATTTTTAATACATATTAGAGTACATTTCTTAGTTTA
The DNA here is from genome assembly GCA_035047545.1 of Drosophila paranaensis. Lineage (NCBI taxonomy): Eukaryota > Metazoa > Arthropoda > Insecta > Diptera > Drosophilidae > Drosophila > Drosophila paranaensis. The sequence continues at coordinate 11,254,238 of JAWNPL010000153.1, forward strand.
TTCTTTCCCAATTTCCCATTGAAAACTATCTTATTCGTATTTTCGCCGAGTGCACACTCGCTTCAGCTTAGGTCTCAATTACTTTCTCCACTATAATGCCAACTCATTTGGTATGATTGACTGAGACATATATATACAACTGAGCTATTGAGTGCTATAGAAATTGTTCAATAAAATAAGTCAAGTATTATTAAAAATCAGCATTATGCGAAATATTAAAGTTAATACGCTTTCGGGAACAGATTTAACTGTTATTATGATTGTCGGCTTTTGCCAATTAACAGTTTTTGTGTAACAAAAAAAATGCATGTAACTGATGATTATGTCGGCGTCGCTCATCAAATTATGCATAATGAATTGTACATAGTGAATATATATATATAATTATATGTACTTGCAGTTGCTGCAATCCTTTTTCAATGCGCATTAATGTCAAACTATTTAATAGAACTTCACAATATATATATTTTAATGCTGATATTATTTGAGCGGACAGTTGATAAAAAACTCACATAAGCTTTAATTATGCGAGCGTGTAACAAGCGAACTAACCAAGTTAATTTCAATGTCATTTGCAATGCATATAAAACAATTTTATGTTATCAGCTGATTAAAAAATAAGTTTTATGCAAATGAGCTTTGACAGCAGAAATGACAAATAAACAAGCTTTAACTTTTGTTTTGCGATGGGAAAGTAAATTACTTTTGGCGTACTTGAACCGAGGGCAGAGGTCGCCGCGCAATTGTCAAGTTGAGCTCAAGGCTGGTCCATTGAGTCACCCACGCTAATGCCAGAGCAAAAAGATTGTAGACCTAATCACATTTATATAATAGTCGTTGTCGTTGCTGTTGTCTCTCTATAAGAAGTGCAAACTCGTATTTTAAGTACACTAAGCTCTGGTCAGAAGCCGCTCACCTTGAGCTCTTGGCGCTTGTCCAATAGGCAGCCCGTCTAACTGCAACTGCAATGAAACCTTGAGTCAGCAGCGGCAGCAGCCGTCAGCTCATTTTCCCACAAATCAGCGCTGTGAATGGAACAAAACAAAAAACAAAACACGTTTCCCACTTCGCTTTGCGCAATTTGCATGCGAGCGAACAAAAAAAAAAGATAAATACAAAATATAAAAGAAAAACTAAGCCATGGACAGACTCGCGTTAACCTGTCTAACTATATTAAATTGTGAATTATTTATTTTTATTTTTGCTGTATGTATTTATATGCGAGATGGAAAGCATTTAAAAAGCGACAAATATTGCGCACAAATTAAAATGAAATGCTGAAGCTGTAGCTGAAGTTCTGCGAGCTGCCTGTCTGCCAGCTCGTCAGCCGCCCGAGTCAAAGTTCAGACTCAAGTTTTTTCTTTACATTCGCTGCTGACACAGAAAACGCAGCAAAAACTTGGCCAACTTCTTTAGCACTTTGTCAGATGTCGAGAAGAAAGAGCACAGCATAAAAAGTGTTAAGATTTGGTTATAGCTGAAGATTGTATACACTGAGAAGTGAATGTGCTTGGGGTATATGAAAGAAATGAAATAAAATTAAAAATAAAATACAAATAAAATGAAAATAAAAATAAAATAAGTTAAATATATAAATATATATTATCAATTAATATCTCTAACTATTTTGACTAACGTCTCTTGAATATGTTTAGTAGAGTATTTGAAATACTCCATGCAGCAATTGCTGAAGTTTCAAGTTGATCTAGACAAACAAATATACTTAACCCTCTCTGCCCCCCCCCCCCCCCTCTCTCACGCACTTCCTCTCTCTTTCTATGCGTTACACATTGCATGACACATTTAAAATACCCTTGACAGGAATATAATAATTTATATTTTCCGCATTTCATTTGCATGACATTCATAATCAGATGCGAAATTTTCTGCAGCCAAAATTCTTTGCAAAGAAAAATAAATAAAAATTATAATAATAATAAAAAAAGAAGAAGAAGAAACATAAGTGCGGCACATATGCGACGCTTTAATTCACAGTTAATTAAAATTGTTTTGTGTCGGCTTTTTCCACCGAGTCGAGGCTCTCTATGAGTCAGTTCGTTTAAGCAGCTCTTTAATCGGTTCAACAGATCAGCGTAAAAAGTTTTGGGCTGGCCAAAGAGGAGAAAACAAAAGCGAGTTCAAAGACACTTTTGGCATGACAACCGTTAGTTATGCTTAAGTAAGCACCGTTATGAAAAAGAAAAAGGTAGATTACAAAATATAAATGCAAAAACAAAATAATAATAATAATAAAAATTGCTCATAGTTTGCGTTGACGACGATGACACATGCAAACGAATTTCTTTTGACCCAACAACAGAAAATAAATAAATATAAATATTTGTATATATTGTAGGTATATATAGTATATATAAATATGTAAATCAATACTTATATATATAAATATATATATACATATGTGTACATTCAGTCTGTGCATATTAATTATGCAATTAAAATGCCGCATGCATGCATCTGCTACGCACACACAAAAGGTGTTAAGTACAAAGAAATATGCCAACAATTTCGTCTTTAATTTGCATGCATCCCGCATTACCTTTAACACTTTTGTGCAAACTCAAAGTCATAAATAAATACTCGTTGAAGTGAAGTAAAATTGTGGCTAACTCATGTTGGCAGTAGATTGCATATCAATATGAGCCAGCTGGAGTTGGACTCTGGCAAATGTTTTGATTTGTTGAGAATATTTAAGTGTTGAAATATTTAATAAGATTTTCCATTTGATTATGGCTCAACTTGGGGCTAATCAAAGTGTGAAAGTAATTAAAATATAAGGCTGACCCAAAACCTCTTGTGGCTCCCAAAACAGATTAAGATTGTTATGAAGTAAGAAAAGAATTAAGCTGCCATGGCAAACAGAAGACTCAGAAAACATAAATAAATAAGTAAAAGTAGTCGAGATCTACCCTCAATTTATAATTTTAGTTGGCTGGTCAGATAACTGAGTGAGCTTAAGTCAAGTCTGAATTTTACGTGAGCTCTGCAAAGTCTCGAAGCTTACAGCTTCGGATAGCCTCTAAAATAACTCAACTTTAATTAAGTTCTCAAGAGATGCAGATATATGTATGTATAAAGTATGATATATAATAAATATACATATATATTTAGATATTTAAAAAATAAAAATAATAGTATAATATATAAAAAATAATTATATTTGATATTTATATAATATATAATATTATATATATTAAATTTAACTTTAATCATAAATTTAATATATCAACGCCTCGAATTTCCATTCACTTTGTCTTGCCTAAATTCCAAAGTTTCAATTTAAATTTTTAATTATATTAATTACACGTAATTAAATATTAAATTTTTATACTCACTACGCGTAGAGCCACTCCACTCGCAGCCCCACTCCCACTTCCACACCCACTCCCGGTCTTTAAGGTTGGGCCCTGCGAGCGCTGTCAGCCGCATGCCCCTCGAGGGCATGTCAACACCCATTGGGATCAATAACCCGCGGGCAGACAAATGGCAATTGCCAATACAAATTGTGCGCAATATATAAACAGATATATATATATATAGTATTTTATGTGTACTTTTTATGTAGGTGCTTCGCTTTCATTTAATTGTTAATACGCACTTGCAGCGATAATTAATTGATTTGATTCGTTTGGCGAAATGTGACTTGACGATTCGCAGCCATTTGTCAAAAAAAATTTTGTGTTCAGCTGTGCAGTTCGTTGGCTCATAAATTATGAGACCAAAAACCGCAGATCAATTTATTTTGTGGTCAGAAAAATGTTCTAGACATTCCACCCAGGTCCCCTCTCCGCCCTGAGCTAGCCTGTTCTGTCAACGTTGCGCCGCAAAAACAATTAAAACTAAGCCCCAGACATTTTACGAGCGTCGGCGACGGCGATGACTACGTCTGGACTATTACTGGCCACGACTCCTCCCTTGCAGCCCTAGCCACCTCGCAGCTATTGCCATTAACTTTATTTACCTTTTGGCGCTGATTTGGCTAACAATTTTTTTGCTTGTCTCTGCGTCTGCAGGTTTGATAAATGTTTTGCAAATAGCAGGCGACACTTGGCGTCCAGCCAAGCGACCTGAAAGTAGGCAACGTTTTTCTCTCTCTCTCTCTATAAATTTATTTCGATTCTTTGCGTTGCCGTAGCTTATGTGCATTAATAACTGTCATGCTGTGTGCTCGTCGTAAAACCATTTCAAGCTGATTTCTTTCATATTCTCAACATTATTTTCTTCTATATATAAAAAAAAAAAAAGAAGAAGGAGAAGCAGAGGAGAGGTGAATCGAATAAAGTTCAAGCGCTGTGTCTGTGCTGCTCTTTTGCATAACGCCAGCAGGGAGCAAAAGGCGCAACAGGACTGCCTCACCTGGCATAAGGTGCGGCAAGCTGGCGCGTGTATATAAAAATTATGTTAATGAACGCCTCGATAAGCCGCACTCTCGCTGCCTCGCACTGCCACACATACATACATACATGTGTGTGCTCATATATTTGCCTGACTAAACTATGCTCCATGAGTCGCATACCTCGTGAACTGATTCAGATTCTGAATCTGTGTAACTGCTTCGCTTGGAAATATTCTAAATAATCTTAAAGCTCTTTGGGCACAACTTTACATAATCCTAAACACATTAATGCACGTTCTATTTATGGGGCTGCTGTCATAAATAATATATATTTTATTATGTATTGATCAATCTGAATACCCTGTAAAGTCTAATCTCTGCTCTGGCTGCTTGCTCAGTTTTACTCTTACTAGAACTTTGCCCCCCTTTACACCTAACAGGGTATTCGAGCTGACATCACTGACTTTTGCTCTGTGCACACATCCGCCTTGTCACATTTTGCGTGTGCGTGAGCTTCATGCATTAAATTATGAAATTAAAGGGGAAAAACGTGGGCCTTCGAGACTCCGGGTAGCAACTTTCCGCTGCCTGTCGCATAACACAGCGAAACGTATTGCTTTGAAGCCCAAAACAAAAAGAAACTGTTCAAAAGGGTTTGAAACGAGTTCGCACGTGCTAATATCGAATACGCCAAATTCCTGGAAGCATAAGACAGATTATTATATTAAGGTAAATTGAAATATTCCTAGAACATGATCTCAAGATTACGAGTTGCACAGAAATAACTGAGCTACTTGAAGACTTATCAAGTTAAAGTGCTCAACGAACTTTGCAGAGTTGAAGAGCTAAAGCTATTTGCAGGAGTTGAACTGAACTTGAACGGAAGCAGAATTAAACTTAAATTAATACTAGAATTTAACAGAATTTACGTTTTAAATAAATAGTAGAAATTAGCAGAATCAAATTTATATTTATATTAAATGGAGTTTAAGCTCTGCTCTTCGCCTTGTGGCTGAGTGTAATTAATGCTTGTTCGCTTCAAGTCGAATTGACAGGATTGAGAGATATTCAATCAGACCAGGCCTGAATGCAAAATTCAAGCAGCAGCTAAGCCCGACTTGTGGGAACTTAACACTTCAAATGTGCGTGTATGCACGCAGCTTAACAATGAGCCGAATCCGCTTAGAGTTATGCTCATTTTCGGCCCAAGTAACGGCTGCCATAGCAACCAGGACTCTCTGGTCAAATGGCCTGAGCTGACGCATATTAATGCTCGCTCAGAAAACTAGCGCAATTAATTTGAAATATTCGTAATTGGGCAAAATACATTCAAGTGCATGCAGCAACAACAACAGTGTCTCCCCACCCTTTCTCTCTCTCTCTCACACACACACACACATACTCGCATTATATATAAATCGGGTTTGCAGTTGTTGTGCTGTGAAATTTATGAGGAAAATGCACCGCAAAATTTATCACATGTCCGGCAAACAGAGTTTTAAATGCCAAATCGCTTTTATATATTAAGTATATTGTATATATAATATAATATGTATATACAGTTATGTGTGTGTATAATAAGCGTTGTATTTGCATAAATTGCCCAATAAGTCAAGAGGTCCTTAGCCGTACTCAACAAAGCTGGTAAACTTTGCGGTTTAGCTCCGTCTCTCCGGCCAGTTCAATACGCAAACTCCTCCCATTCGTCTCCGCTCGAAACCACTTAGCCCCTTATCGGCCCTCGCTCTGCTCATTGCATTGCATTAATTATGATAATAATTCTTGGGGCTTTAATAAGCATTTGGCATTCTGTGGGCACTTTGCTTGCCTTTCTGCCCAGTTCGAGCTATTCAAATATGCAAACAGCTCGCCACTTGCAGTCAGCTCTAGTTGTTGTTGCTGTTGTTCTTGTAGTGCCACTTGACTGCATTGTCAGGTAATTACAATAAGACGCTTATAAGCTCATCGAAAACTTAAGTGACAAGTGCAAGAAGTTGACTCTGCATAGCAGCAGCCACAGTCACAGCCAGCGCAACAGCAGCATCAGCAACTCCTCTAAGTCTCTGATTCTCGGGCAGAGATACTTTGCCTCGCTGGCTTTGTGTTTTTGGCATATTTTATAATAATTAACTGAAAGCTGTTCAACTGGCTGCCAGCTGTTTCTCTCTGCACACACATACACACCCACAGAGAGAGAGAGAGAGAGAGAGAGAGACAATTGTTGCCAGTGAAATGACAGAGAGCAGAGAAAAAGTATAAAGAACTTGGGACAACATTCCAAGAGTCGCTGCAGACGAAGTCGATGCTAACGAACAAGGCAATTAAAATGGATTTTGTGCAAATGTTAAGCAAGGTTTTTCACTCTCTTTTGCATAATTGCAATTGTTAATTGTTTAGTTCCTGACATTAAATAAAGTCAATTGAAAGTTGACAATAAGTTGTAAGATATTTGACCTTAGATCTGCATTCTGGTGAGAGTCTGACACCTTTAGCTGTACAAGAAAAGAAAGCTTGTCTAGCGTTGATATAGTCATATAGGAGTTTGTTGTTAACTTGTTTATCTATGATAATATATGTTAGCTAGTAGGATTGCAATACCTTAATCCATCTGTATTAGTAGCTCTATACTTATGGCTATCTGTATCTGTAGTTGGATAACTATTTCTGTATCTGTATCTTTATCTGTTGCTGCAGAGCTACATCTATCTTTATCTGCATAGCTATCTGTATCTTTATATCAAGCTCAGTAACCAGCTTACATTTCTAAAATGCAGAAAGACAGTTCTTAAATTCTCAGCAAACATTATATATAATTTTTATATATCTGTAAATTTAAATCAAATAAAAAGCAAGACAGAATTGAAAATTTCATATGCCAGGGACAAGTTGACTCCTAGCTAACTTCCATAAATCTAATTCAAACTTAAACTACGCCACTTAATACTAGACTTCCTTCATTGGCCCCTTCGATGGCTTCAACCCATTCTAATTGGCGTTTGATTGCCCCGATTGCTGCGCGCAACAGGAAACACTTCGCGGGTTGATTCAACTCGCTGTGTCGGCGCAACTTTCACTTGGCCAAATGAAAATTACGCTCGGTACTGCTGGAAATTTGGCAATTTGGCGGCGTCTTTCACTTTTATAGAGGCCCAAGCCGGCGATTAGTGAAATGCAGTGCCCAATCATAGATGGCGCTGCGGTGCAGCAATTGCTCTTGCCGAATTCGAAAGCCAGGCCAATCTCGAGGCCCGCTTTCGATTGAGAGGAACTGACTGCAGACAGGGCTGGGTGCGGCTCACTTTTACCGTTGGCTCTGTGTGGCACGTGTGCCAAATGGCCGACACACTTGACCTCTCTATTAGGGGGAGAGGAGGAGAGGGACTGCGAGAGACTTGGAGACTTTTCTCTCGATAATTTGTCGCTTAACACTTTTCATTATCCGGCGCATAAATCAAATGTAATATTTAATAAATTTGGACACCTTGTACATAAAGCGTGATTCATTCGGGCCATAAATAATGCTAATAATAAATAAAAGGAAAGCCAGAGACCGCGACCCGGCAATTTGATGTAACAACCAATCATTATTAATAGCCAAAGAAATTGCACACACGCCATGTTAGCCCGCATAATACAGGCAAGATGGCAAAATGGCAACGCTTTTTGTTTAATTCGTGGCCAAGAGTCAAGCTCAAGATGTGCACACACAGATATCACATATCAGCCCGAGACTAGGATATAATCGCGCTTTCCTCACCCATAAATCAACAATAATTATTAGTTTTTTTTCTCCTTCTTCTTCTTCAATTTATATTTTTTGCTGTTGCTGTTGCGCTGCAGGTGGAGGCAGCAACAATATCGATAAGTCGACGCTGATAAATTGAAAATTACGAAGGAGCACAACAATGCAACATTATTCGGCCGAGCGCATGTCTATCTGTGCCACAGACATAAACATGACTCGATAGCCACAATGTGTGGCTGATTCCTTTCTTTATGCCCAAATTGCATGCCGACTTCTTGTGGCTTGCCACCCCGGCGGGCAGACAGACATTGCGCGCTGGATTTGGCTTGTTCCTTTTGACCTGTGCAACAGCGAGGCGCACACAGTGGGGCAAACCAGCCGAATTGTGTGGCAAATGAAGATAATGATGATGATGGGTGAAAAATCTGTGTGAAGCATGAATAATACATGACCAGCAGACAGTGGGCTTGAGAGAGAAGAGCTAGAGAGCGCGGAAAAATATTTTTAAAAATTTCAAATATAAATATGAACAGATATGAAGTGAGCCTGAACCCACAGAGACTGAAGAATATTAGAATATTAAATGAATAGATACAAACTCATCTTCGACTCACAGAGACTTTGCTTGCACTATCTCTTACTGGATTTACACTTAGATATACTCTCAATATAGTTTTCATGTTTCAACAACTTTGCAACTGACCCTCGCACCACTGTGCAATAGAAATTCGAGCGAACGTCGACTGATGCCTGATGCGACTGCCCCGCGGGGCGGCAAATCAAATACTTGAACGTTATATTTAAGGAAAAATCACGTTTCACATAAAAGACGCTAACGTGGCCAAAGTCAAATGGAAACAATAGCCATGCAAAAGGGGGCGTGCCGCGGGGCGGTGTGCCACTTGGCCGGCAAGTTGATTTTATTGCGCTTTAAATTAAATATATTGTACAATTTATATAGAAAGAAAGTGAAGTGAAATGATTTCGTAGCCAGACACAGCACAGCACAGCACAGCACGTATGAGCGCAGGGAGTACGGAAAAACAAAACGAAACCAAAGCGGAAAGCAACTTTTGCACATAGCAGCAACTGAGCCGTGACCACTGAACTGGACAGTGTCCGTCCGGCAGCAGCCGCCGCTGGGTCTGGCTGAGCCAAGGCGAAAACTGCAGACTTGGCATCAAATAAAGCACACATATTGCAGGAGAGAGAGAGAGAAGAGAGAGAGAGAGGGAGGAGAGAGGGAGTAACATAGAGCATAGGAAGAGACGACGAGATTCCACTGAAAATTCAGCAAGCTCGAAAAAAAAACAGAAGAAACTAAATAAATAAATATGACAATGCATTGCTTGCTTGCAATACATTAAAGGGTATAGGTGGCCAGCGTGACCAACTAGCAAATACCCTAACTTGCTCTATACTATAATGTGGTCTGTATGCCTTAAGATCTACTCTTCAGCTCTATTTTCTATACCAAACTTTCCTCAGCCTGTCACATATTTCATCTACAAACCTAGCATACCCGCTTTATCAGTTTCCCTCATCGAGGCGAGGGACTATGTAGCCAATCCATTCCGCATCCGTTTGCCATTGTCGCCATCATCTTTGTTTTCATAGCTGTGTCGCTGTGCGACTGTGACATTCCACAGTTGTGTGGCCGAGGCGTGGCGTGGGAGTTGGCGACAAGTGCTGACGCTTGAAATTCTAGCTTAAAACTGAATATAAATTCAGCGATTTGGTTTATGGACAGAGCTCTAAGTGGTTTCATTGCGCCGCAAGCTCGAGTGTGAAATAAAACAGCAAAAAATTATTGAATGGCGGACGGAGAGCAAAATCACTCGGGCAACTCAATTGTCGCCAGTTCGAGTTCGGGCCAAACAGGGTTTTAAATTTCAGTCAGGCTAACGGGCAGCCAGCTGGCTGACCCGCTTTAAAGCCAAACAAATGCAAATATCAAAGACGAGTCCAATGCATTGGCAGCCGGCATGCAACAGCAAGCATTGTTGTTGTTGTTTCCTGTCGTGCTGTGCCTGTGCGAGTGTGTGTGAGTGTGTGTGTGTGTGTGCGGCTGACCAAACAAAAGTCTTGGCAGGCCCGCACGTCAGCCAGACAGAGTCAGTCAAAAAGCCAAAAAGCGCAACGAAATTGAAATCAATGCATGCCCAGCTGCACTCGGCTGGCCTTCACGCCTCACTCCCCGTCCCCGTCCCCGTCCCCCTCGAACAACGGCCTCCCTTCCCCTCGCTTATGGCCATCTCAGCAAACAGCTGCAACAGCAGCCGACTCATGTTTATGGCACATTTTGCAATTTTGCGGCTTTCATTTACAAAATTAGTTAGATTGGCATTGTGCATGCCGACACGGAGAGGGAGAGACTGAGAGGTGTCATGGGAGCGGCCAGAGCGGGTGCAGCATTATCCATTGGGAGCCAGCCCGTTGCGGCAGTGTGAAAAATGAAGCCTATGCGGAAAAGCGCAAAAACAACAAATCAATCGATCAGCAGCACAAAAACAGCAAAAAAGGGATAGAAAAATGAAAATTTGCAGCCAAATTTTGTTGGCAACAGTTGGATAAATGTTTTCCATGCCCAGTTGAAAGGCAACGAATTGCGGAAAGTGAAACGAAAATGATAGGGATGCTAAAAGCGTTATGCCGTAGCAAAGCATAAGTGAATGTTGGCTGGAAATAGACATAAACCGATGCTGCATGCAGTTGAGAGAAGAAGGAGATAAGAGGGAGAAGTGAGGTATGGAGATTCCTTCTGTTAGAGCAGTCTCAACGTGATTAAACAGAAAGCGATTTGTGGAACAGCTCAAACAGTTTAAGGAAAACTTTCAATGTTGCTAAATCATTTAATTTGTAAGTTGGCAAATCGCTTCAGCATCTTAATTGGCAGCAGGAAAGCAAAAAGAAACGAGTCTCGGAGAACTTTTGCAAATGCCATTGCAGTTGAGTTCTCCACAGGGACTGAGGCGGAGAGACGTTTGAAAACTGTTTGCCAAGAAAAAAGATGGCGTAATTGAAACTTAATGAGTAGAGACAGCAACCGCAGCAGCAGCAGCAGCAGCAGCAGCAGCGGCAGCGGCAGCCGCAGCAGTCGTAGCCACATGCATATTTGAGGCTGGGACAAGTTGTTGGCGCAAAGTCACGCCGAGTGTCGTGAGCTGTAACTGAGAGGAGTATCTCAGGCACTCAGTCTCTGCCGCGCAGATGCGTATCTTAAAGATGCACGAAACGTGCAAGTGTCTCTCTGAGCGATGGCCAGCCATTTGCCAGGGCATTAGGCATTAGGCAAGCGCTGCCATAAAGCAGTTATAAGATACATTTTTCAGGCCATAAAATACCAGTTAGCAGATACAAGATACTTTGAGTGTGCGTTGCATTGCGCAACAGCTGAACAATGGGCATTCATTTAACTTACGCTTTTTCCTCTGGTTTGCATTTCAGATGCGCTTAGCTTTGGCCAGGTGAATGTGGAGCCCAACACAGCGCTGCTCAACGAGGGCGATCGCACCGAGCTGCTCTGCCGCTACGGGCGCGCCATCAACTACTGCCGCATCGAGATACCCGGCGAGCAGAAGGTGCTCAATCTGTCGCCCGTCTGGAGCAAGACGCCTGGATTCACCTACTACGGCTCCGGCCTGAATGCCGGCCAGTGCGGCGTCAGCATTGAGCGCGTCAAGGCCAGCAACAATGGCCAGGTCAAGTGCAGCCTGGGCGTCGAGGGCGAGGAGCTGTCCGGCACCATCGATCTGGTTGTGGCACGTAAGTTAGCCAAATATCAATTTAGTTGGCCCTTTAGAGACTCCCCTTTGTTGGCCAGTTCCACAGCTCATGCATGCTCCTCTTCTGCTTTACAGTGCGCCCGCAGCAGCCCATCATTGAGCTCATCTCGAAGCCCAATCGCGATGGCTTCTTCTCGGAGTCCACTGAGTTCCATGCCCGTTGCAGCGTGCGCGACGGCCGCCCGGCAGCCAACATTTCCTGGTACATCGACAACATGCCCGCCAACAAGCGCACCAGTCCGCTGCAGGTCGTGGCCACGCCCACCCACGATAATGTCGAGCTGTCCACCTCCGTGCAGGACATCCAGTGGCCATTGACAGCGGATGACAGCAATCGCAAATTGGTCTGCCGTTCCCATCATCAAACCGATCGCGAGAGTGTGCCCCCCCAGGAGGCTGCCTACATCATTAATGTCCGCTGTAAGTATGAAGGCAGGGCATATCTGACTATAAAGTAGATGTAGATGCCATAAATCGATATATATATCGAAGTGTTTATCGATTTATGTCAAAGTTAGATTCAAGTCTATACTATAACTTTTTATAGGGTATACTCTCTACTCTATCTCTATAGAGTCTAGAATACTCCCTACTCTAGCCTTCTAGACTAAAACTTTTGATTATTTCTATCTTCCAATTTAAATTAAAACCAATATTCCCCCTCTCCGCCACGCAGATGCTCCCGTTCATCAGCCCGAGGCTTCCGTATACGGTCTCTATTTGGAGCACACCGCCATTGTGAATATTACGATTCGCGCCAGCCCGCCGCCGACCATTGAGTGGAACATCGACGGCACCATTGTGTCGCAGGGCCGGACCGAGGGACGCTATTCGGCCTATGAGCCGCAGTATGTGGGCAACGATGAGTACAATGTGACCCTGGCGATTGCCGGCCTCACGCTGGAGGACACGACCAAAACGTACAATCTGCGCGCCAGCAACGAGCTGGGCACCACCGACTACCATGTGCGCATCAGCTCGTCGAGCAAGCCGCCCAGCAGCAGCTTGGATGTGGCTGCCATTGTGGGCATCGTTGTGGCCGTCGCTGTTCTTGTCCTGATTGTGCTGCTCATTCTGTTTGCGCGCGCCACCGGCAGATGGTGCTTTGGCGGTAAGTAACCAGAGCGTTGGTTTCTCTGCCTCTCTCGCTCGCTCTCTCTCTCTCTCTCTCTCTCTCTCTCGCTCTCTCCATCTCTTTTTCTTGGGGCTTTCATCACATTTTATTTGTGCGCGGTTGCCCTTGCCCCAGCCCTTCATCACCATCATCATCATCATCCATGTACTCGCATCATTGTAGACATCATGCCATCATCATCAGCTATGCTAACAATAATTTCTGGCCCACAAAACCTACCCCCGAGCCATTTGGCCATCGCTCATCCAGCACATGTGTATGGGCGTGGGCGTGGCAGCCATAGCCACAACCAGTTGCTAACTTTTAACTCATTGTGCGGCTTTTAAATTTTAATTAGCGTCGAGTTGCAAGCTGGCAGTGGCAGCAGCAACTCGCGCAGCCTTAAAACTCATCTAATTAAACATACTTTTCATATTTAAATTCTATTTTTTGTTCCTTTTGTGCCTCACTTGACTTTTGGGCGGCCTGTTCTCTGCTTTTCTTTGTCTGCTTTCTAACTTTTTTCATTTTTGCTGTAGAGAGCTGCGGGAGGAAATTAAGGGATTGCGACAGATTCTTTAGTCTTTCAATAAAGCACACATAATTAGCAATAAATGCTAAGAAAACACATTTCTCAGAAGCAATCAAGCGGCCAGCGAGAAGTTGGTAAAAAGATGGAAGATGGGGCTACAAGCGACTGAGCTATGCTCGTTTGTGGTCGAGTGGGGTATGTGAACTTAGGCATGAGCTTTAGATGAATTGAAAGTACATTTTAGGATATTAGTAGATTGAAGATTGAGGATTGGGATAGAGCCTAGTGGCTGTAGTTTTATATGCACATGGGGGGCTGAGGCTTACATATGTATAACAAATTTCAAGTCTTCAACTACCAAACTAATATACTCTATTTACTTTCCAAGCGAGTACTTAAAATATAATAATTGGGCTAAAACTTTCGAAAAATCTGCATTAAAAATATTTTGAAAAATATTTAAGTTTATATAACCAATTATCAACAGCTTCAAATATATATATAAAAATATATATTATTTATATACAAAATGAATTCCATTTAAATATATTATTTGCTTAATCTGAATTATATATGACGGAGAAAAATGCCAAATTATGTGTTATATGAAATATTTGAATATAAAATATATGAAATTAAACTATTTTTGTATATAAAATATTTTAAAATATTAAAATATAACCTAAGCCCCTCTAATGTTTCATATATGTACATTTTCAAAGCTTTCAAAACGGTTACAGTAATAGAAAAAGCCTAATGGGCCCGTTATCAATAGGCTTAGGCTGTAATAAAAAGTAAACAAAGCCGTTATTAAATACCTATAAAATTGCTGTTTATACACAAGGCCAACATACACACACACACGCACACACTCAAACATATGCACACAGCTTATAAGAAATACCTCGCTCAAGCCGCAGCATGTGAATAATAAATGCGAAACAAAAGCACAAACAAAATTTGAATATCATTTTGTTTTTCCATTATATAAATGTATTTAGCATATAAATAGAAACAACAACAAAAAAAATAACGAAAACAATTGTTAAACAAAACAAAACAAAAAACAACAAAAAAAAACTTGTATAAATAATTTAGCAAACACACAAATACTCTGCCTTAAAAAAATGTCTACAAATGACAACAACAAGAAGAGCTAACATACGAGACGCTTCACAAATATTAATTACAACCATTTTTGTTTATTTTCCTAATTTAAATTTTAATTTTTATGTTTTTCAAATTTCTATCTAAAAAGAAAAAGAAGAAGAAGAGAATTCGATTCTGGTTTTTGCTTTTCTCTGTTTCACTCCTAACCTTAGTTCTCTACTCTTTTCTCTGTAACTTTTCTGTTTCTTCTACTTTGTTTTACTTTGCTTTACTTGGTAAATGGACTAACCCCACACGTTTCTAGCTTTGGCTCAAACCGACTAAACTGGTTCAAAGGTTGGCCCGAAATGGTTGTGTGTCACGCAGTCAGAGCTCGCCCGTCGCTAAATGTTAGTTCTTGTTGTTCGTTGTTCTTGCAGGCGCCACGCTCAATACGGATCTCGGTCCCGATTCGGAGGCCCAGATCCATCCCGACCAACAGGACGACGAACTCGACGGCCAAGACAATGGCGATGAGCACATCGACACCACGCAACAGTCCGAGGAAGCCACGCCCCCAGTCACTGACAAATTGGAGGCCCAGAAGAAGGCCGACCTGAAGAAGAGCGCCGCCGCCACCGCCGCCGCTGTGATCGCGGCCGGCAACGGCCAGCAGAACGGCGCGGATGCGCCCAAGCCGCCAAACACGTCCGTTTGAGCCGAGGCCGGAGAGCACCCTGTTAGCTGTGCGCGTTTAGGCTCTGCTCTAAGCAAACGAAAACCTTAAGATACCTTAAACAAGAACGCTCTCTATTCCGCTCAGAAATCTCAGCAAGGCGCACAAAATGTTGAATAAAACTAAAATCGGAAAAACATAAATTGAAAATGAAAAAGAAAATGAAAATAGTGAAAACCTTAAGTTGGCCAAGTATTTTGATAAGCTTTCTGGCATACTCCGTGTGTCTCTCTTAAGTTAAGGTTAACAAATCTCGAATCGATCAGGAATCTCGCAATTTTGAATAACCCGTCCGCGCTCAGAATATACTTTACAAGTACATACATATATATAGTATATATATATATAATGTGTACACATATTTGTCCACCTTTATTATATTATATCTATATGTAAATCACAAATTGTATTTTGTAACATAATTCTTCACGTTTGTTTTATCATTTTTGCCAGCAATTAATTTATTTTAAGCTCCGACCTGCCAGCATTTTGCATTTTTCTCCAATTTAAACACAAATTTTTTTAGCCCGCTCAACTTATTAGTTAATAAATATTATACATAAAACTTGGCTTGAATAATTAGAAGAGATGAACATAAATTATATATATATATATATATATATATATAGTTGTAAATCGTAAACCAATTGGCTAAAACAAAACAGAAAAAAAAGATTTACTATAATTTGCTCACATTTAATTTTCAGCTTGTAGTAATTTGTATAAGCAAATGAAAACAAAACATATATTCATACATACATATATATATATTTAAAGTTAACAATAAATTGTGTTTTTATTTAAATAATCAAGAAATTGGCTTCATTTGGCTTCTCTTGCAACAGCATTGGCTTATGATGATGGCGGGGCTTCCTTTCTGACCCATTCACGCTGCATAAATTCCATTCTAATATCAGTTTCCAAATTGTATTTTCTATAATATATTATATATTTCAATAATCTTACGTATATCTCTTGTATATTTCGACAGGTAAATCCATTAAGACGCCCACAAACGAAACGTAAGTACCCACTCAGATAAATCCTCAGCAACTGTCAAAATTCAAGTTCAACGTGCAACGGGACCAGGTCATTTCTTTAAAGTCATCAATTAACTCTCCTTAACTGGACAATCCATACAACTAACCCCATTGTAACGGTATCTGTTCTGTGCATCCTCTGTTCTTAGATCAATTTTCATTCAGCTTTCCGCATGAATCTTGTTGCATGTCCTTCGTGCTTGTCGCTCTTCAAGCATTTCTTCACTTTAGTTAATTTGTATATTTAATTTAATTTCCGTTTTTACAATTTTCATTAACCACAGCGCAGCTAGCTAATGTATGTAGTTCATCATTATCATTGTCATCATTATTATCATTATCTTTAGGCTAGTCCTTAGAGTTCATATACAAAATTTAGTCAGCCTTTAACCTTAGCACATGCATACATACACACACACACACACACACCAATACATATTATAATATACATTCATTTTTCCACTGGCAAAAAGAAGGTGACCAAATTTCGGAAGTTCTTAAAAATATTTTTATTTGTAAGTTATTTAAATATTTAAGCTTAAATAAAAAAAAAAAACAAATTTTCAAACTAAGCTCAACAATTGAAAATGCAATTATTTTGATTGTCAGTGGAAAATACATACACACAAAACAAAACACTAAAAAAAACCCAAAAACTGCAAAATTTATCGTCAAAAAAGAAAAAAGGATTGTGTTTTGTCTCATTTTCGTTGCGTGACGCTGTCTTGTCTATTTTCAAAATTGAAATCAAATCAAAATCACTTTGCTAAACAAATTTCACGCTGCCACACACACTCTCTCTCACACACACACATAGACATCCACACACACACACACACAACACCATCACACACACACTGCTCGCTCGCTCGTTCGCTCGCCTCGCCTCGCCTCGTCCACCAATAAAAGCTCCCTAGTCGTACTAGTTGCAGTCTGTCTATCTCTTCCTCCCACTCTCTCGCTCTCTCTCTGTCTGTCTCTCTCTCTACCGCTATTCACTGTGCCGTACCGCAACAACAACAACAATTTAATATGCATATACTAAAACGTCAAGTCGCTGTCCAAGCCATATACCAAACAAAAAGCAGACAGAATCAACAACTGAAATTGTCCATTTCGCAAATGCATCTCAAAAAAAAAAAAAAAAAAAAAAAAAAAGCAACAACAACAACAACACAATTTCCCATTGTACTTATTTTGTGTACTTTCATATGGACAACATAACATCCACCAAAAACTAAACTGTCAAAATAAATTCAAAACTGTCAAAAATTTGTTGTTCTGCCCCAAACCACTCAACCCGACCACTCAACCACACGCGGACTCCATTTGCAGCGAGAAGCAGCTCGATTCCGGCGAGGCAGCGCATCATGGCCAGAATGTGGCGCTGCTGGAGACGCCCAATGGCATCACGCTGCTGGGCGCCAGCAAAACGCGCGAGGCGAACGGCAATGGCAATGGCAACGGCAATGGCAACGGCAACGGCCTTGGGCACAATCACGAGCGCTTCTCGGTGGAGCGACGCGTTCACGATGAAGATGATTCATTTGAGTACGGCACGGATCGTGAGAGCAGCGTCTATAATCCCACCACAAAGCCGCTGCGGGCGGGCGGGCGATATGCGCGGGAGCCGGAGGCGGCGACGCCCGACAGCGATACGGATACGGATCTGTTGCAGCGCGGCAATCAGCTGGGCATACCCGAGTCACGTTTCTCACGCTGGCTGCCCAAGGATCAGCGTGAGCTGCTCGAGAAGCAGGCTAAGCTGCTGTCAGGACGCAGTCAAGCGGTGGCTAAGCCACCGCCGCCAGCCACGCCCCCAAAGCCAAGCAAAAATCCACAAGCAGCCGCAGCAACAGAGACGACAACGCCGACGACACCAAGGCTGCCACAGGAAACGGAAATTTAAATGTGTGTGTGTCTGTGTGTAAACATGTGCTTAGGTACAGGAAATGCCACAAAATTGAAGTCTAGAATTTCTAATTTATTTAGCTCACATAGCAGCGAGCTATGCAACTCGGCTAGCCATCCAAGCGAAACTCATGACAGCTTCATTCACACACACACACACACACACACACACACAAACACACACACTTACACATATACGAAATCTTGACACAGTTGAGAACGTTCACCAAAAAGAAACAAAAAACAGCATGAAATTTAGACATGAAATTAAGAATTTTTTCGAATATGTATGTAATCCTAATAGCGTTGCATGGCCAAGTCTGAGCGTCAAAAAGCTAACTGCTATGTTACTCAAACAGCAGAAGAAAGCCAAGAGAAAAGCGAAAGGCAGTCGATTCTCGCACTTTTCTCAAGTATTTATTTGGAACAAAGTATCAGAGTGTGTTCAACTTACGCTGTGCCCACTGTACTTTACGTAATATTATTATTTTTGTTTCACTTCCTTAAGAGCCAAAACATATTTTCCTTTATCGCAATTGTATTCATTTTGCTAATTTAACCTAAGTTTAAGAGTTGAACAAGTAGTTAAGGTTGCAGACGACACGAAATGAGTTTATTTATTAAGTTGTAGTTAGTCGACTCTCTCTTTGATAAGGTTGTTCTTTATTTTATATATCTCTATATATATATTTTTAATAAATTAACAAAAATACTGAATAAATGCCTGCGTGTGTGTGCGTGTGTTCCATGGTTCGAGGGTTTATTTCAAATGTTATTTTTCCTGTATTTATTTTGCATATTTTGTTTCAATTATTTTTTTTAAACTTTTTTCTAACTAAGCACAATTTAACATATGTTTTCGTACGAAAACTGCATTTTATTGGATTTGTCGGGGCTGCGTGCTTCAGATTTTCCCATCTGGTTGGCCAGTTGGGGGCACACGTGCCGCCGTCTAACTGCCCCTGCACCTTGCACACCCACTCACAGCAATATAACGGGACTAGTAACAGTTTTTAATAGTTATTTTGCAACGTGTTATCAGGCAACTGAACAAACACGCAGCCAGACGGCTGCCAGACATTCAAATGAGCCAAAAAATTATTTATAGAATATATATGGATACACTTAACGTGTGCACGTGTGCGGGTGTGTGTGTGTGTGCGACCAACTAACTAGCTATCAGCCAACTGGCATCTGAGCAGCGTCAGCTTTGAAGGTCAACTGCGAGCAAGTTGAGCAGGGTTCAATGGTAAGGCTTAGGCCAAAGCGAGTCAAAAGTTTTTAAAGCGGACTCTAAGGACTTTGGATTTCGATAGAAACATGTGCTTAACAGATAAAGCAGCCTTAAGAACAGGTCTATGTTAAGCTATGCATGTGACCCCGATGCTTTAAGCATAGCTGAGTGTAGGAGTTAGTTGCCAATGTTTCTTTAAGAGGATATTTTTCATATTTACTTAACTAACACAATTTCATATGTCAGATGGAATGACTAAGATGGAACGTCGAAGCTGAAATGCAGACAAATAAAATTAGCAAAAATCATAAACAATCTTTCAAGACTTTTCTTATCTCTACGAAGAACCCAAGATAGATCAATTAAAAAATATAAGCAAATAGTATTTATAAAGTAAATTGATTTACTGCCAGCATTTCTTTGAAAACCCAAGCCAAAGCCTGAAATCCCCTTTAAACTCTGACCCTCCAGAGCCGACCCAAACTATTTAACAGATACCGCTCCGCAGAGAACTAAAGCTCACATTCCTTGCCTTTGATTACCATCTCTCTCGTTTCGTAACTTTCCCCAATTAATTGCAATCCGAAACCAAATAATTTTTGAGTAGCTGAAGGTTTTGGTTTAATTGGTGCCACACACAGCAAATAACAGTTGCCGCCGTACAAGTTGAAGCCACTAACCCAGCCAGAGCAGACTAACCCAGACAAGCACACCTTCAATCTAACCCTCGACTAATACCGCTTTAATGGCTACTGTTTGAGGCCAGCCAGGCAGGCAGCCGCAGAGCCAGCGCTATGCTATGCTATACTCCACTGTCTGTTAATCTTACTAATGTCCCGGCTGCACGACAAACAATTATTTTGACACATTTAATAAGTAGCCCCAAAAACTCACAACAAAAACAACAACAACAACCACAACGAAGCGCCAAACCCTTAACCACAATTGAAACCAAAAACAGCAGCGACACCGAAAGCGCCGACATAAAAGCCACCTCCACCTCAACCGCCACGGCAACGACGACGGCAACGACTACAGGAGCTGGCACCGGCGCTGGCATTGGATCCGAGGATGTGGGCAACAATGGCAGCGACCAGGAGGCGCCGGCCGGCAAGAAGGCCAAGCGTTTGCCAGCCTTTGCTGTTGCCATTTTAAAGCGTTTCAATGAGAAGGATGCCGGCAAGAAGGATGCCAAGGACAACAATGGTGAGACGCTGACAACAGCGACAGGCGCAAATGACAACGACAACAATACAACAACAACAACAACAACAACAACAACAACGACAGCAGCAGCAACAACAACAACAATCGATGGCAATGACAATGAACCAAAGGTATACAAAAACTGAGCCCAGTCCTTGAATAGACAACCACACAAAAGTCTCGCTCTCTCTCTTACTCTATCTTTCTCTAGCTGTCTCTTACTATGCGTGTGCCTGTGTGTGTGTCGGTGTGTGTGTGTGTGCGTGTTTATTTAATTGTGAGTTTTCTACACCATTTAGCTGAGCTTAGGCCAAATATATAAATATATATTATATCGATTTATAATTTTTCTATAATCACAATTTTTTTTGCAATTTGCTCTTTTTCTCTCTCTTTCTCTCGTGCTCTCTCTGTTTGGCTGCCACACACAATTTTTTGCTTATTTCTTTTTGCTTTTTCTTTGTAATCTCGTCGTGATGATAACGCATGCAAAAACTTTGTGTATTTTGTGTAAATACTCTCTCTCTATATACTCTGTACAATCAATCTATCGATATATGCTATATAAAGGCTATAGTTTGGCAGAGCACTTCACCCGTGTGGACCTTTAAGTAAGCTAAAGCTAAGCAATAAAGAACACGTAGAGCAGCAGCCATATAAAAGGTATCACAATTTTCCCTTCCACTGAAATCAAATGAAATGTAAATAAATTATATTTTATTTTTAACTTAAATTTACTCTTTCCTCTATAGAAATTTAATAGAAATTTATTTTACCACCCGCAGCAAGACAAACAACTCGTCTATGCTGAACTTGTACTAAAGCCCGCCCAGGAGAAGACGACAACTGCAACAACAACAGCAGCAGCAGCAGCAACAACACCAGCGAACACCGCAACGACAGCAGCAGGTGCAGCTGGCAAGAATGCAACAGAATACGCCGAAATAGTCTATGTGCAAAAGGGCGATGGCAAGAAATAAGAATACTCTACAAAAGGCCCAATGAGGCTGTAACAACTGCAGCTACAACAACAGCAAAAGCAACAGCAACAAAAAATCAACAACATTAAAAAAAAAAGTAAAAATAAATATATTTATTGTGAGCTACAACAAAATACAAAAACAAAAACAACCCCAATGCATAAACGTAAAATAATATTAAAAAAAAAAAAAAACAAACAAAAATATGAATCTTAAGTGTGGTTTTTCAAAAACTCCATTGAATGTGTGTACTAAAAAAAAAACAAAAATCTTAAAGCTAATTACAAGACAAAACGTAATGAATGTGTTAAAAAAAAAAGAATACAAAAACTACAAAAAAAATACATTTTTCCACATACATAAATATATAACTAAAAACAAAAAAAAAACAGACGCACAGCTAAATCCATACACAGTCCCACACACACCTAAATAAAATTTACAACTAAATAAAAACATAAAATTAATAAAAGATCATAAATTAAATTTACATAGGCAAAAAAAAAAATAATAATTTATAAAAAAATATATATAAAAAACAAAATATGAAATGGAAACCTTAAAAAATATTTGAAAAATCTCAATTATTTACATAAATGTCTCGCAATTAAGCTAAATGTAATTTAAGCCAAGAAAAATATGCAAAAACGCAAAACTCCCACAAAAAAATATTATTTATTACAATACGATTTTTTATACGAAAAAGAAAATGGATTTTTTTAACAACTTTTTGATAAACATTTAAGGAAACCACACGAAAACAATTTGAGCAGCCAGAGTAAAGCATTTAAGGAAAAGTAAACAAAATAACACAGATCATTAACGTTCATTGTCGATAAATAACGATCATTGTCGAATCTCCACGAAGGCGCAACAAAATTGTCACCGAAAGTATTTTATGCTAATTTTCATTCACATTTTTCAACCCATTTCTGGCATATATTATTACGTTATTAATTTAAAAGAGAAAATAAATGAATATATGATTACGATAATTATTATGTCTAATTTAAGCGCAGCACTAATTACAATTATCTATATATATTATATATGTTTTGATTATTGATTTTTTTACCTTGTAAATTATAATTTGTATAAAGTTAAGCCGAGTAACTTTTTTGAATAAAATTCTTTACCATAAAACTGTGTCGAGCTCTTTTTGCATGGCGGGCGTATTTAGAGATAATCCTGAATTGTTATCCTGCCAGTGGCACAGCAGACGAAAATGGAGCATGCAAGCATAGGAAAAGGGATGCACTTGATATGCTCCGACAAAAGAAGGCACAGACATTACGCACACTGACAGCGCTCGCGGTCGTATACTTAATTTCTATTATCATGCAATCCACATGATGTCTGGCCTGTGCGACTGTGTTTATATGGGTGTGCATGTGCGTGTGCGTGGGCTCATGCTCTAGCTGCTTTATGCAAAGCACAAGCTGAGAGCATTTTATTTGTTTAATTAAAACTACAAATTCGATGGCAACAGCTGCAGGTACAACAGCGACAACAACAGCAACAAATATAACAACTAAGCCAACTATATGAATTATTTGACTGGCAATGAAATGTAAAATCTACTAGTAAGTAAATTGAAATGGATATCGAGTTTATGGCACAAACATGGCAATTGCATGTCTGCAGCAGTCACGTAATTGAATACAAGAAAAACCACATTTGAAATTTGCAAATTTGCAATTCGAGTGCATGTGTGTGTGTGTGCATATATATAAGGCGTGCTCGACTCGGCTTACTTTGATTTAAGGCTTAAGCTGGTGAGCCAAATACTCAGGACAATGGCAATTACACACAAGTTTTAACGGCTGCAGTGGCAACGACTGCAATATACTCTGGATGGGATGGAGCCAACTAATGCACTTATGAATAACTTAGGAAAGAGAATATTTTTAAATTGAATTTGATATTATCTAGTAAGAATACTCTGTCTAAATAGCTGCCTTAAACACTGTCTAGCACCAGTTATATGCCTATCTTGAATAGCGCATTGTTATACAAAATTCATAGCATACTTTCCTGCGTTGTCTCAGTAGCTTGTGCTCTGCTCTTATTATTCGTGTCCATCAAATATCAGGCTTCTTCTAATGCAATTTATATTTTTATTTATATATCTTCTTTTTTTCCCAAAGAAACATCAAGTTTTGCACTTGACTTGGCCAAAGTGGATGAGGCTCTGTATCTGGCCGGGTCTGTGGCTTTGACTTTTCAGCTTGGATTTGGCTTTGGCTTTAGCTTTGGCGTTGGTTGGCTGACTGCTTGTCAGTCAAGCGCTGGGCGCACTCAACTTTTTCTGACATTTCAATTTATAAAGCTCAAAATCTGCGCATTACCCCGAGCCGCACATTTTACATTAGACGAATAAAAATACAAAAAAAGAGCGACTTTGCATTTTTATGCGCTGTGCACAAAGTTGAATGGGGTATATTGGTTTTGGTAGAGTATTGTCATATCTAAATATATATTAGTATTTTAAAAGGGTGTTAAGTGAAGATATATGAATAGAAATAATCTTCTATCGAACTGCGAACAGCGCATTGTCCAGTCAGTCCAACTCGTCCACAATGTTCTCACATGTTTTTTGGCTGCACTTCACTATTTTTTGGGTATGTCTGTGGCGACAGCGTCAAAAGTAAAATACATTTTTTGCATTTTGCTGCCTTCGGCTGTACATTGAATTTGACTCGAAATCTTTTTACCGACTGCAACAGCAGCAGTTGCCACGACAGTTTTTCTTTTTTTTGTTTGGCTTCTGCAGGTAAACTTCAAACTGCAAATGCGCTCGAGGCGAATGTCATCGTTGCCGGCTGACATGGCTGCCGAATGCATTTCAAATGAAGCATTCGACTTGTACGACTTTTGTTTGGGACAAGTTTGATTCGGCTGCATGCAATTTCAATCAATTCTATTAGCCATTTCCTACTATGTTGGCTCACATGCAGTTCAGAAGCTAACTGGGCTGAGACATGGCTGTTAATTGAAGATTAACTGTCAACAAGTTGATGCAAAGCTAATTCTGCTTGTGGCCACAGCTGCTTTAGTTTGAAGTTGACTTTAAGCTGCTCAAGATCTATTGCAGATGGATAGACTCCTAGAGAACTGCTCTTATCAGTTTGATTCAGCCCATTAAGATACATTTGTATCTCAAAGATACATTTGTTATGGCTACTCTTTAATGTCAAATGTAGGTTACCAAGTTCGAGTATTTAAGATTTAAGTCTTTCAGCAATTGATTTGTTCTCTTAAGATACTTTTCTATCTGAAAGTTACATTTTTATTTTATTTAATATTTACTAAAAAATACTATGAGAGCATTAGTGAAATAGCGTATGGCAATATTAAGAATAAGAATAAGTTTGCCTAACTTCAAATTTGTAAAGGTGAGCTTTAATTCAATTACATATTTAATTCAATTCCATATCATCATAAAATACTATGTTATTGGTCTGTGAAACAAAAATATAAATTTTCAGCTGGTATTTATCAACTTCAAATCCTTGCTAAACTCCCTCAATTCGATAGATTCAGGTATCTCACGCGAGTCCGTTTCCACAGTTTCAGTCTCAATTTGCAGCTCTATCCCAAACTGACTCGATGCCTACGACAAGTTCTAGCAATTGCTTTGCAGCCACCCAAGGGAAAGTCATTTGAAGCACCTGTAAAACAACAACGAAAACAACGAAAGGAGATGAACAGAGGGGATAACTAGAAAGTTTCTGTCTTCTGCTTCTTGTTTTTTGTTGTGTTGTTTTCCTGTTGCTTGTTTTGGCACTTTGTTTATCTCCCACTCTTTCGGGCTATTTCTTGAGTTGTCTTAGCTCTTAATTTTTTATTTTTGTTTGATTGTATTTGAGTTGTGTTGCCTGTCAGCTGTTTGCCTTATGAATGCTGCAGCAAAGCCAGACATTCGCTTGTTGTGTGTCGGAACAGAGTATGCAGAAGTCGAGCAACTGCTGCGTGGGCACTCAAAACTATTTTCTTTCATGTTTGCTGTGCCAGTGACAAATGTATGTAGATTTGATGTATGTGCAATTTGGCAAAGTAAACGCAGACAAACTTGTGCTCACTTAGTTAGTAAGTGGACGCCCAACTTGCCTCACTGACTAATTCAATTAATATTCAAGCAAAGAACTGACCTAAGCAAAAAACAAATGTGATTGTCATTGAAGATTTTTATTTGAATTGACTTTATTTGAAGCACTTTAAAGCCTTGGCTTCTCATTCCCGGTCTCGTTAGACTCCATTGTGATATCCTTGCCCATTGTTTGCTCTGACAAATGCATGTCCATTTAATATATGCGTAAGCGCATCTAAGATCATGTCTAATTAGTTGGTAAGTTGACGTCTAAGTTGCGCTTCCATGGTTATTCAATTAATAAGCAACCATACGCCGCCCATCGCCGCCCCCTTGCGGTCAAATGCTTTATTATTGCACAATTTCAGGGCTCGTCCTGTGCCACATCATTTATTGAAATGCACATACACACACGCACACTTGGCGGGCGTAATTAATGACACGTACATTTTAAGCTGATTATATAATAAGCAAAGGCTAGCCCCGATATCAGTTGCATAAGTGCATGGCTCGCATTCAGTATAATGACCGTCATACAGGACTTATCTTTGATGGCATTAGCAATTTCCTAATGCATTTGAAAAGGACATTCAAAAATGCATATCTAGCTGAAGAATTTAGAAAATAAATTAGATTTAGCTTATATGAGTAAAGGAAATTTTGAGGATTTATATTTATTTACTATTTTATATAATAATACTAGAAAGTGTATGGATACTACCTTCAAATATGTTTTATAAAAAAATCCATCTGAAATACATTTCAAGCCTACGACAATATATTCCTGATGAAGCTCAGCTCGCCTTGACTCTGCATACATTGTTCACCCGGCTGTAATTCCATCACTTAAACTGCAACCCGCTCATTATTCACATCATAAGGCAATCAAAAGTTTGCCAGGATATGCGCTAGGCGCGCCTACACAGTGTTTAAAAAGTAGTGCGCAAAGCTTTCGCCCAAACAGCTGTTTGAGTTAGCCCTATCACCGCTGTTAGCATCCACACACAAAGTGCGCGCTCTCCGCTGAATGCGAAAGCCTTGCGAGTGCGTGCTGACAAAAGAGCAGAAGCTTTCGCAACGTTCGCCTGACTCTTAGCAGCGCTCTCTTAAGCGGAAAGCTTTTTAAGAGAGGCCTTAACGGTTTTCTAACGGTCCCGAATTTCAGCCAGTGCATGAATTCTAGTTAGATTTATTCTTTTGGGCAATAATTTGTATGGGCCAGACTGCCTAATTGATGGACTCTTAAGAGTGTGAATGGCGACTTATAAGAGCAAGTCGCCGAGACACACACACACACATACACACAGATGTACACTAATACAAATAGAATGTTGGGTAATTCATAAAGGAACTGTGCCACTTGAGCAGTCAACAAGCTTTTGCTTGTGTCCTTCATAATTTCAGCGCTCTCTGCGTTGGTGTGTGAGTGTGTTGGTATGTGTGTGTATGCTACTTATGCACTAGCATTTTAAGTAGCAACAGGTCTGCTTTTGAAAAACTTTTATCCTATACAATATTTTTCAATGCCTGTCCAAGATGACTTTCTGCTCATGCATATATACTTATATATATATTTATATATTTATATATTTTATAACATTTAATTTTCCTATTCAGAAAGCAAATTTGGGCACATTGTCAGCAGCGACTAAAGTATGCGAATTAATTCCTGAATGAGTCTGACTGCCATTACGCTTGATTGCCACGAAGATGCGTAAGTTAAAGCATGAAATAAATTTAAAAGAAAAAAAAAATATATATATATACATATATATGTATGTATACATAATACAAATATACATATATAGAGACAGAAATTAAAAGAAGTAATGAAAGCAACTAAAAACTTTCGTCAGTTGGTTTGGCAACGCACTGAAACTGGCGCTGGCGCTGTAAGGAGGAAGCCGTAAAGGGCAACAGGGCGCATACTTAATTATATTTGTGTTGTTTATATTTGTGCTGCTTGTTGCTATTGTTGTTGCTGGCGTTGGCGGTATGCCTGGCACTTCTGCAGCCATCCTCGACGCAAATTTCTTTTATAAAATTTGTGGTTTTAATAAGCGCAAACCAAGGCAAAAATAATATGCCAAAGCCCAAGCGTAAAAGGGACACAATTAATTACTCTTGCTAAGAAAAATAAACTAAAAAACAAAAAAAAAAACAAAAATAAAAAACAAAAACAAAAACTGCGCAACAAGTTGAAGTTGAACGTCTGTTTGCCACTTGCTCCGTGAAAATTAATGTGTAAATAAAACGAGAAAATACATGCGAAAAAATTCCGAAGAAAAAGAGAGAGAAATATTTGTCGAAGTTTATTTAGGCACGTGCGCTTAAAGATTCTTATCAAAGTTTTCACTTCAGTTTGCCAAAGGGTTTCAGTTTTAAATTGGACTTGACTTGACTTGACTTGACTTGACTTGACTTGAGAATTTATTCAGTTCAGTATTTATAAATTGCACAAGAAGTGTTTATACATGCATAAACCTCTTGTAGATGTTTAAATACAATCAGTAAAAAAAACTATAGCATACTATTTAGCGCATCTGTATAATAATTTCGCCTGCTAAAACTGTTGCCTACTTTTGTGCGCGCATTTTATGCCCCATTAAATATGCAGCCCGAAATGCTGCAACAATTTTGGCCAAAAACCAAAGCAATTGCAACTTTTTAGTCATAACGCGGGAATATAAGATATATATAGAATTATAAATATAAACATATATATGTATATATATTATATG
This sequence comes from Drosophila paranaensis, assembly GCA_035047545.1. Classification (NCBI taxonomy): domain Eukaryota; kingdom Metazoa; phylum Arthropoda; class Insecta; order Diptera; family Drosophilidae; genus Drosophila; species Drosophila paranaensis. Next base: position 11,282,795 of record JAWNPL010000153.1, read on the forward strand.
AATGTTTATATGGTGGCAACTTTTGGCACTCGTTTAGGGCAAGTATCTAAATTACATGTTGACAAATATTTTATGCAAATACATTTAAAATAAATGGCGAACATTGCTGTTCAAGTGCACGCAGTGGCAGATACATACAGTTATAATGAAGAGCAGGTGCAGCAGTTGCCGCTGTGCCCGTTGGGCAGGCACTCACTTTCGTCCTTCTCGCGCCCCATTTGCTGGCTGGTTTATGAGCTGTCCCCGTGTTCTTGTTGCATGAAATGCAGCTAAAAATAATGTGCGACCCACAAAGACCGCAAATCTAGCACAGCGCATTTAATGCAGCCCAGCAACGGGGCGCTGACGGGCCGCCCTGACAGGGGCGTGGCTGGAGTTTAACAGTTTTGCGCAATTTCACTTTTCAAACACTGACATTCAATTTTCAGCTGAAATGTTTTGTGGCTATGAGACGGAAATTGAAAATGTCGCAAAATGCACGCAACACACAAATGTACTCTGTCGGAACTCTTTTAAATTGCGCAACATAATACATTTATTACTATATGTGTATACGCATATGTATGTATAAATAAATATTTAATAAGCTGACTTTATGGCGAATTGCTGCAGTTGCATTTGTCTTTTAATTACTCAAAGCGGGCTGCAGACAAAAGCCCGTTGAGCGAGGAAAGTGAAATGTTGCAGCAAGGAGAACAACGCTAACAAGTTGTTTGCCTGATCGGACTGCTCGCCCGACTTTCGCGCTGTCAGCTTGTGCTCGTCAACACGCATCAGGGTGTAGCATTTCAGGCAAAGTATTTAATTTCCACAGCATGCACAGAGACAGCGAGTGAGCGAGAGAGAGAGGGCGAGAGGGGAGAGTGATAGAGTGCGACGAAGGCAAACAATGGAGCTGGCATGAAATGTATGCCAAGGCGAAGGCTGTCGTGCGAGCCATTGCAACCCTCGATGCCTACAAGCAGAAAAGCGAAAGGTAAGCTCCATGCCGCGCACAAAACTATGCTACAGTTTTTGCTGACTTATGCTGAGCCAGGGTACATCAGCTAGCTGAAAGTGTTTGGCGTGTGCCTTAAGATATATGTATTCCATATTTGTATACAAATTTATATATATATGACTATTTATATATCAGTTAATAATTAATAGCATTTTTGTTAGGGCATCAAGAGTTCGGCTTGTCGCTCTTCCTATGCTTGCCTTGTATATTTCAGCTTTTTCTTATTGGTTTAATTTTGTCACGTTTCTGGTAAAAGAATAAAAGAAAGGTGGGCAGGAGCAGGAACGTGGCGGAAGGGGATCGAAATGAGTGCAAATCATTTCGTTGGCGCATTATACGGGTAGCTGGAGCAGGAGCAGGAGTAGGAGCAGGCAAGGGCGGAAGGAAGTATTCACATAAATAAAAATAAATAGCAAAATTTGCCATTTCGTGCAGTGCCTGAGAGAAGTTTGCTCTCAAAAAGTGTATTTTAGTTTTATGGCTTAAATCAATTTAAGGCAATGCAAACAGTTAAAGCTGCTGATCGGCCGCCAGCTGGCAAGGCAATAGAGAATATGGAATATGGCTAAGGGTATGGGGATGGCTATGGGGGAGGGCTGTTTGGCTGGCTGGCTGGCATTAGCTATAAGCCGGATGTTGTGGTTGACCCCGCCGCCAAGTCAATAAATTCTCATTGCTTGAGCCATAAATCAGCATCACGGCGCGCTAAGTGTCATTTTTTGTGACAACGGGATGGCTTTTTACCTGGCCAGGAGCAACATAAACAACTGAAGGGTGGGCGAACACGGCGAGCGCCGGCAACTGGCAGCTCCACAATGCGCGTTATAATTTACACCTTGCGCAGCGACAGCAACTACAACTGTCATTTGACCTTAGCCCACCGGATGAGCTGAGGGTGGCCCTGATGGCCATGGTTAGTCGACTGTGAGCGCATAGCACTGAGAGGGAGAGCACCATACAGCTAGCCAGAGCTGGAGCTGGAGCTGGAGCTGGAGCTGGAGCTGCGTGCTGACGGTTACATAGTGTCACGTTATATATTTTACTGAAAAGCGCAATTGCTTGATTTGAAAATTGGCTGTGATGGCTTTTCATTTTGAGTGACTGATGCGAGAGAGCAGAAGATGGAGCGACGACTGGAACAGATATATAGTGTATATATATAAATGTATGTATATATGTATGAAAGGTTGCTAAAGGTGTAATATAACAGCTATGTGATTGATGCTCGCCGCCACTGCCACAGATTGCATTAAGGCTTACTGAGTGCATGGCAGAACCCGAGCACTAGACGAAATTGAGAAACCAATTACTTTCAGTTGGCATCACTTTCATTTTTATGCTCACAGCTAGGCAAACACAGGCGAAGGTGGTGTTAAAAGAATATCTTTTATAAGAGTTGGTCTAATAGGCAAAATATGAAGGCAATTAATTATAGAACGCTTTTGAGTGTGGGCTAGGCTCTTATTGCAGAGAGAATATAGATACGAAATTTGCATAATTACTATTTCAGCTTCAGCTAAACTTGAATCAAACGTCAACCTATATTTAAGCTTTAATAGTATATTTAAATGGAAGCAAAGCGAAGCTAATCCTTTTTACTGCGAACAAATACTTTGATATCCTAAGCAATATATATACGTATCTCTCTCTCTCTCTCTTTATCCTCCGGTAAATCGTTTTAATTTATGGAAATGTGCAACAGGCTTTAGGCTAGATCAATAGGAGCCCAAGTCTGTGCCTGCTTGCGCCTGCTTTAAGACCAGCAGCGCTTTTGAAATTAAGTCGCAGCCAGTGAGGCAGATAGAAGCGGCGAGAGCAAGGGGCATCGCGGTGTCCTGGCAGACGGGCGCACAATTGACGCAATTGCAGCGATACTTTGATTTTATTTCATTTGCAGGCAACGAATGATGAGGACGCCGAGCCAACAGCAGCAGGAGCAGCAGCAGCAAGGAACAAGAATATCAAACAACGCCAGCCTGGACGGGATGGGAGCATGATGAAAGCTGGCTGGCAGTGCAGTCGACGAAACAGTTGCCAATAAAAATTGCATTGAAAACGCTTAACCAAGCGGCGTACATTAAATTGATTCCATGCGCCAGCTACATGGCTGCAATTTTATAGCGCGCCCCGAAAAATATGCTACGCTTTTTGAGTCGCACAAAAATATTGTCTTGCCATGCAGCACACAGACACACCCACACATTCACATATGTATATATACATATATATATATATATATTTATATACATATGTATATATCAATATACACACCCACACATACGGCTTTGGAAACAGCAACGAAATGTAATTTTTGTAACGAAAAATGGAAAAAGTGAGTAAGAATCGTAATGCATATACTACTTTGCTATACCCTTACCAAGCATAAGTTGACTTAAGATTGAGATACAAAAATTATTCAAGATTTTATTCATAATTTTTATTAAATTTGGAGTAAAATAATATTTAAATAGCCGCCAGACTTTTTTTTTAATATTAACTAACATTTTTATAATAGTAAAAATAAATTAAAGTTTTTTTAATATTTTATTTTCAATCTATTGTTTTATATACATATTATTTGTGCATAAATAGCTCTTATTTTTTATCAATTTTATTTTTTATTTTTTATTTTATTTTTTATTTTTTTAGCTTACAGAATATTGCAAAAATATTATGATTTAATATGAAATCAATATAACCGCTTGAACAATTAGTTAGGGTATGTTTAAAAAAAAGCAAACGGCAATGTGAAAAGCAAAAGTGGCATGCGTGAAAAATACGTGAAAATTGCTGGTGAGCTTTGTTGCCATTGCTCTCATTGTTGTTGTTGTTGTTGTTGCTGGCGTATTCGATTTTCACGCTCAATCCCTCAATCAACACCAGCGACTCGAACCGATGCGATTTTCGCATGCCTTTAAACTTGTTATTTCGAGTATATCCGCGGCACAATTCGCGCTGACGCCAAAAGTTGGAAGGAGCAGCAGAAGGAGGTGTAGGGTTTCGGGCTAAAGAATAACATCCACACATCCCCATCCCCATCCCCATCCCCATCCACATTCACATCCACATCGACATCCACATCCACTGGCAGTCGCGGCTTTGGCAACAAATTCGCTTGTTGTTGCCAGATTTCTTTATCTGCTTTAAGCAGAACGCAAAAACAAACAAAAATAAAAAGTGGGATGAAAAAAGGCACATTCATATCGTATGTATGAGCCAGATCTATTCAATTTGCAAGTTCGAATCGTTTGGCATGTTTAGCAGCTCACTGAACAATTTCCAGTGCGTGGCTGAGGGCAGCCGCGGGGGGCTAAGAGAATTCACTCAGCTTTTTTCTTCAACTATCAAAGGCTCTTAGCTGGATATCTTTAATTAATTATGCTATTAGCCACGTTTACAGAACACTCAAGCCGTCGTTGCTGGAGCGAAAGCCTCTGGGTCATAAAAGTTCATGAATATGACAAACACTTAGGAGCGCGGCTGGAGAAAGGTTGCAAGAATGCATTAAGTGACGGCTGGAAGGTGCTTGCCGCTTGCTGCAAATGCGTTTTCTATTAGTCCGAGACAGCAAAAGAAACGCGTTTTATTTGAAAAGCAATAAACAGCAGCTGGCCGTGCTGAGCGCTGTGCGCATAAGATGAGAAATTTCTGAAAGGATTGCGGCACAGATGGATTTAAATAAATTAAATAATAAATGGAGAAAATT